>VYZU01018795.1:0-16522 GCA_013401355.1 Ceyx cyanopectus | reverse complement strand
TAACAGAAGCATTGAGCAAATACATAGTTACATAGAAAAAGGTTTTATTTCTTAATTACTGGAAATTAAAATGGACAAAGAGTAGTCCTTTAATTCTTTCATGAAAAATATTTAAAGATAAAAGACCAGAAAATATTGCTGAGAATTGTAAAAGAAGGTAAAAACATCTTCAATGCAATGAAACAGTAGACCTGGTACCTTTACTTTGCAAAAGGTGTCTAAGTAAAATACACCTTTGGAAGAAAAGAACAAAAAGGCAAAATACAGTAATTTTACTTGTACAGTCAAGGTGATTATTCTGCAATTTGATGGTAAGTAACATTCATAAGGTGAAAATATTTGGACAAGAGGCCATGAGATTTACTCTGTAGTTATCCTTTGTAACATCAAACATTTGTATTCATTAGCTAGTTTTTCTTGTGTCTTCAAAATGTTCCTGACAGCATTTGGATAAAGGACAAGAACATTGGTAGTGATTGCATTGTGCAGCTGAAGAAGAGTGGTAAACAGATGTTTTATTGTGCTCTGATAACTTATTTTGCAGATTTTATTTGTAATAAATAATGTCGCTTTTAAGCAACAGGAGATTCATGTGATATTTTCAGTTGTTATCTTGAAAATCTTGCAGGATTTTTCATTCCAGCACTTGTAGGCATAGCTATTGTAGGCTGTTTTCCAGTGTTAATAAAGACTCTACGCAGACAGGACACATTTCTTAATAGCTCTAATAAATTCTGACAAAATGTATAGGATTTTGGAGATTTCAATAGCATACAGAAAATGACCTATGTGAGGAATCAATAGTAATAGCTAAATAATTTGAAAGCAAGTACATAAAGCAGACACCAGCAGTTGAACACTCATTTGAAAGCAGTTTTACTTTGAGTGTAGAAGATTTCATTGTACTGCATCAATCTGTCTGAACTCTAAGCAGTAAAGACCACTTTGTTCCTGGGAATGAAGATGGTCTGGATAAATAAAATTACTAACAAAAGCATTGCAAATTTGAAAAGCTGACAGTAATAGAAGGGTGTCCATACCAGAACCCTTATTTTCAGAGGAGGAGGAGTGGAAAGCAGTATCAGTGGCAATTCTGCTAATTATGAATTTACAAAATGTTGAAATTACTAAGTGTCAGTATGCCAGGTGGAATAATAATGCCTTGCTCTGCATATCCTACCTGCTTTTCCTCAGCCTCCACCTACCTGGATTACAAAGCCCTTCTCCTGCTGCACACTAACAGCTGTATATGTGGCATTAGTGGTAGGAATGTGTTGGACTGAAGTGATGGATGAACATAATAGGGGGTCCCTTCTGATTTTTCAAAGGAGCTTTCATGAGGAGACAGGTTTCATGGAGGGTATCCAACCTCCTTGTGAATTCATCAAAACTGTCTGAAGGATTAATGAGGTATAAAAGAAAGCAACAGTGACACACAGCCTTCCAAAATCTTGCTGATGCTTTTCAAATAGTACTGGAAAGTTGATGCATTGGCATCATGAAAAACACAACAGGGTAATTCTTGTCTGTAGTGAAAGACTTACAGGGCAGTTTATCTGGTGTAGACATTTCATGACAATCCAGATACTTCATGGCAATCCAGTCTGTAGTGATTAGTTCTATGTTTGGGAAAAAGAACCATAAACTTAGTTTCTAAAAATAAACATAATGGCAGTCAGTTTTTGCAAAGATAGCATTTGCTTTTGGTGTAATTGTTAGTTTACTTCACTGGCAGATATGTAAAATCTGTGGTTCCAAATGCTGTACATTTAATAGAGTCCCTGCTCCAAAGCTCATGCAATCAAGTGGTAAAATGGGCATGTAAGTACAGGCAAGTAGAAGGTATAGGGAACAATGAAAGGAAGTTCAGTTATTTTTCATAATGTCACATTTTCAGTGTTGCTGTGACTGCTCTGTACATTTGTCCATGTTGAGTATGGAATCTGTCTACACACAGAGTGCTTGATATTCTCCAGTTCTTAGGGTAGTCATTAAACACTTAATTCCACCCTCACTGTCTTTATAGTCAGTTACCTGAGTATGGACCTTTTGCCTAAATGATTCCCCTGTTCTCTCTCACATTTTTCAATGCTCATCCTGGTGCAGGAGGTAATTGTCCAGAGCACTTTCTTTAGCTGAGTGGTTGCCAAGGCGAACTCTGCTGAGTAGGGTTGTGAAGGAAAACAGCTGCCCTAACGGATGCAGAGGCTCTTAAAGGGATGAAATTAGTACGTGCTATGTACAGGAGTCTTGCCAGTGAGTTGAGGCCATGAACAGGGTAAGAAACAGGAACCAGACAGTGTGATAAAGGAGGATGCAAGATGATAATTGAACCACGTTCTCCTTCAGAAAGTGATGGTGCAAGGCTTGGATAAATTCACTCTGCACTGGATAAAACACTGGCTGGATGGTTGGGCTGAAAGAGTGGTAGTGAACAGAGCTAAATCTGTCTGGTGTCCAGTCACAAGTGGTGTTCCCCAGGGTTCAGTACTGGGCCCTGTTCTCTTTAATGTCTTTATTAATGATCTGGATGAGGAGGGTGTGTGTAGAGGGTAGGGAAGCTTTACAGTGGGACCTAGACAGACTAGATCAGTGCACCAAGGTGAATTGCATGGGGTTCATCAACGCCAACTGCCGGGTCCTGCACTTGGGTCATAACAACCCCATGGTCAGCTACAAAGCTGTGGATGTGTGGCTGGAAAGCTGCAAGTTGGAAAAGGACCTGGGGATATTGATTGAGTAAATATGAATCAGCAGTGAGCAGAGGTGGCCAAGAAGGCAAATGGCATCCTGGTTGTACTACAAACACTGGCCAGCAGGACCAGGGAAGTGATATCTCCCTGTGCTGAGTGCTGGGGAGGCCACACCTTGGATAGTGTGTTCAGTTCTGGGCCCCTCACTACAAGAAGGACAAAGAAGTGCTGGAGCCTGTCCTATGAGGAGCAGCTGAGGGAACTGGGGTTGTTTAGTCTGGAGAAGAGGAGGTTGAGGGGAGATCTTATCACTCTCCACAGCTACCTGACGGGAGGTTGGAGTGAGGAGGGGGACAGCCTCTTCTCCCTGGTGACATGTGACAGGAGCAGAGGGAATGGATGCAAGCTGCACCAACATTGGAATGGTCTGCCCAGGGCAGTGTTGGAGTCACCATCCCTGGAGGCATTTAAATGGCCTGTGGATCTGGTGCTCTGGACCATTTAGTGGTGAGCTTGCAGTGTTGGGTCAAAGGCTGGACTAGACAGTCTTGATCTTAAAGGTCTCTTCCAACCAAAAACCTTCTGTGATTTCACTTGGTTGTGCTATCTATAGGGGGGGAAACCTGCCTGTTGCCTGCATTTGTTTCAATGGTTTTTTTTATCACTGATTTTTTCTGTACACTTTCAATTGCCAAGAGCTCACACATATTTTACAACCCTTTGTTAGAGAAATATGTGAAGGAATTAGAGGACTTCAACTTTTTCTTCAATACTTCAATACCGAAGTATGGTAGCTTAAGGCTGTCTCTTTCAAAAGAAGGAAAGAAATTAGTCATAATTCCTGATAGTCATTCAGGTAACTTTGGTGATCCTTAATGAACAGCTAAAAGCTTTTATATCATTTTTAGGAATGAGTTTACTAATAAAACAATACCAAAAAAAAAAAAAAAAGGTTATGTAGGGGAAAACATAATCTGGTTTAATACAGCTTAAAAATTACTTCCTGTCAGAGCAACACAATGGATTTTTGTTGACACTAAATATTTGGTCACACAGATGCCCTTATTTGGGGTTTTAACAGCAGATATTTTGAAAATCTGTAGCTGCTGCAAAAATTAGCATACAGTAACTGAAAAGAATAAAGGAAGTAAACATCAAATGATGTCCAGCTTTAGGAAAGCTTTTGTGATAGATTTAAGAAAGATTTTTTTTATGTTTTGTGTTTAAAGAACAGCATGTAAGCAATAAAGGCACTTACTGCTTGCCTTTGGAAAAAAATAGGTGTTTCCCTCAGAGAGAACAATACCAAAAAGGGTCTCAGTCCATGCCCTTTTCTCCCTGAGATAACCATGAAACATTCAACACATCTCTGTCCAGACCTAATAGCCACAACTAATCTGCTTTCTGTGTTCCTTGTCCCTTACAATGTGCTCAGCAACAGTTTTTTTCCCCAAGAGATCCCACTTCCTTAGCTGATTGAGAAACAGGCTTGTACTGAAGTTGCTGATTTCATGTAAGAAATTATTTTGCAAAGTGTGCATGTTGAGAGAGCAGTTTTCTGTGATTAANAGAGTTTATGACATGGAGCATATTTTTCTCCATGATATTCTGCTGACTGAACATTGTAAGTGAAGTGTATCCCCAGGAGAGATTGTTTTGTTCAATGAGCAGAGTAATTTTTCCTGTTTGTACAAATACTTATTCAAAGCATTTCAACTTTGTTACTGATTAAACTATTTATCATATAATCATATAATACCAGTTTGGAAGAGACCTCAAGGATCATCTAGTCCAACCTGTCAAGGTAAATAACCAAACAATAACAAAAAAAAACAACAAAAACCCCTTCACCCTAAATTGATTCTCATTTAGGGACACAGCTGAGACACATATTACATTACTCTGGTGGCCTGATTCATTCACCAATTGTTTGTAGTGGTGTTGGTGATGAGGGCATTGCCATTTTGGATCACCACCCTCTCCCTGAGTGCTTCAGTTTAAAGGTTGTCTCACAAAGTTGGCCAACCTGCCGCCAAAGATTCCCATGCCTCTTTTAGACAGGAGGATTACATTCCTTCCTACNATGGTAGGTGGCTGCTGAAAAGGGGTGGTTCTGCTTCTGGCAACCTTGGCCACAGGACACACTGTGGTGTGTAAGAAGGTGATAAGAGGAGTGAGATTGCCTCTGCAGTCAGTAGCCTGCCAAGACTGGTTTAGCAGTAGGGTCACTTTTCCCTGACCTGAAGCTTTCCTCTGAAGGTTTTGACCTAGTGGCAATGAGCAGGTTGGATTTTTGCTGGGCTCCAAGCCACGGTGCCATGCAGGATGGTGGCCAGAGTAACTCCTGCAGAACAAGACCCTTTGACATGCTGCTAATGTGTGTGACAAGGGATAAAACTTGTGCACAGAAGCATGACTGTTTCCTCATACAAGCGATATAAAGCCATTGTATAAAAGTTGGGGGGGATGATAAACATTAAATAAATAAGCATGTTAATTTTCTAAAATGTTGTGATATATGTAGTAAGTTATAGGGAAACACTGTAATTGTGCTCTCATTTTTTTTTCCTCCCTGAACTTGGCTGAAACGTTTAAAAGTTTATAAATTATTTTTTAATGCTTATTCATATCTTTTAGCATTTCTTATCTGCAGTGGAGCATTAAGTAAGCATTAAGTCTACAGAGCTAAAGCCTGACTATGTTTAATAAGGTACCAGGTGAATCTTGTATTTCACTGGTATCTTTGGAAACATTAATGAAACAGTAATGTTTGAGCTGAGCACTTAAATAAACTGTGAAGCCTGAGATTAGTACCGAGGGGAGCAGCCAGCACTTGTTCTTCTTGTTAGTATATTTATAATATTTTTAAGTATGCACTGAAGTTCTCTTTATTTTGTTCTTGTTATCACTGATTGCAGTGCTAGAGCAGTGCCTTCAGAGGAAGGGCTTCTGTTGTTCCTGGAAGTCCCAAATTAGAATTTTGACACATGGACATTCATGCTAAGCTGTCTATGTGAAGTGGGCAGTATCCTGCATGAATGCAGTGCTTCAACATTTGCATCATTTGAAAAGAGTTAGGGTTATTTGTAAGTACATTTAATACAGCCAAGTTAATCTAAAAAAAGGTGACGTATTTTAAGATAAAAAAGGATAGAATTTTTTTCTCTGCCCTGTGCTTACAAAAGATAGCACTGAAATGCTGAGGCATCTGGAAAACTGTGATTATTGCTTACAATGTGGGCTTTAGACTCACTGCTTAGCTTCAGCCTTTCTTTTATCATGAATGTTGGGTTCACCTGCTGGTTTGATGGTATTATCTAAAGTCCAACCATTTCAGTGCAGGGAGAGCTATTCAAAGGGAGAGTAAAAATGCACATATAGTGCCAAGTAATTAGTGACTGTAATTAGGACTCTGGTCCTAAGATGTCTGTCTTCTAAATAGTAAAAGAATTAAATAATCCTTCAAATACTTTGTTCTATGTTTTCATAATCTTTCTAAATACAAAAGAAATGTGATTATGTAAATATATCTTGGCTTATCAGAGGCATAAATTATGTTTGTTACTAGAACCACCTTTCATGTTGGCTAATTTAGAGTATTGCAGTGTTAGAGTTTATGACATGGAGCATATTTTTCTCCATGATATTCTGCTGACTGAACATTGTAAGTGAAGTGTATCCCCAGGAGAGATTGTTTTGTTCAATGAGCAGAGTAATTTTTCCTGTTTGTACAAATACTTATTCAAAGCATTTCAACTTTGTTACTGATTAAACTATTTATCATATAATCATATAATACCAGTTTGGAAGAGACCTCAAGGATCATCTAGTCCAACCTGTCAAGGTAAATAACCAAACAATAACAAAAAAAAACAACAAAAACCCCTTCACCCTAAATTGATTCTCATTTAGGGACACAGCTGAGACACATATTACATTACTCTGGTGGCCTGATTCATTCACCAATTGTTTGTAGTGGTGTTGGTGATGAGGGCATTGCCATTTTGGATCACCACCCTCTCCCTGAGTGCTTCAGTTTAAAGGTTGTCTCACAAAGTTGGCCAACCTGCCGCCAAAGATTCCCATGCCTCTTTTAGACAGGAGGATTACATTCCTTCCTACCAGGTTGTAGTCCTCATAGAAGGTCCTGTTACCATAAAAGCCAAAACCTTTGTGATGACATCAGCCATGTAGACAGATGGAAGTTGTTCTGCATTATATGTCTATTCCTGTCTGCCCCCAATCCTTGAACTGGAAGAAAAGATAAATTGGGCACCAAAATTCTTCACTTTCTCCCCCAGGGCCTTATAGTGTTTCTTGATTCTGCCTAAGTTTGGGCTTCTGGTGTCATTCGTGCCTATATGAAGGAGTAATAGTGGATAGTAGTCTGTGCTCTTAACAAGTTGTGTCACATTCTGGTAACATCATGTATCTTAGCTCCAAGAAAGCAGCCTACATCTCGTGAGTCCCTGTCAGGTTGGCAGATGGATGCTCCTGTGCCCCTTCACTTCTGTTTTCAGTTGAGAGGGTAGAGACTGTGGTGGAGGCTGCACTTGTGGGACACCAGGGTCCAGGGTGCTTGAGCCAAACTAGCTGCCATCAGGACTTTTTTGGCCTGTCAATCTAGCAGAGCCTCTGTTCCCTTGCTCTCCTGTGTGCCCGGCTGGCTGTGTTCCAAAAAGAGATGGCAACTGCCTTGCTGCCTCGCTCATCTCAGTCTGAAATGCTTTAACCACAGAGTGCAAAGTCAGAAAGTTAGATCTAGCCTAAATCAGATTTAACAGATGAAATATATCCGGTCTGCTAGCATCTCTACTCAACCAGCCTGGCTATTGCAGGTCAGTCGTTATTTTCAGCCAGTTTCTTTTAGTCAGGGCTCAATAACTGGGACTCATTCTTGGAACAGATGTGTCATCTGGTGAGGTATCTTCTTGCTGTGTCTTCCAGTGAAAAATGCTGTCCGGAAAGAGTAACTGCAGCTAAAATGTCTAATTTCTGATAGTCTCTCCCATTTCCTCCTGTAGAGTCTTGACACAGTAAATTCTCAGTAAAACCTTGGAGTTTATGGATAAAGAAAAATGTACATGTTTGACTTCTTAAGCTTTAAAAGATGCAACTGGTGTCAGCAGATGTAAAGTTCCCTACAGCTTGGGCACGGGAGCTGACAGGAGCTGGGAAGGATCCATGTAGGCTTTGGGCTTCTGGGACATAGGCTGAAGATGTGAGCAGGATAAATCCCTGACTTAGGGGCCAAACAGAGCCAGACTGGGAGGTTTCCTCTCACATTTTTCCCTGGTATTTCATAATCTATGAGTATTTGTAAGAAAGTGTGTGTAAATGGAAAATGGGTGTTCTCCAAGACTGCCTTAGAAAAATAATTTCATTTCTATTACACTGTCTCTTTTTTGTCTAAGTGATCTTGGGTTGGGTAATTGTTGAGAGATTCATTATGCCTTACTGTCAGATTTTAAAATGGTGTTTCTGATGAGGAGCACTTGATTACTAACCAGATGCTTTAAATCATAGCCATTTTCTTCAAAATATTTAATAAATTTAGGACTGTGTTGTAAGCTCTCAATCCCAGTAACTGAGCTTAATAAATATCAAAGCTTGATTGTTTTAAATACAGTCTTAGGTAGCATGTGATAAGTGTAATATAAGCCTCTGGAGAGATGCTTTCCTTCATTCACAGATATTTTATCAAGTTTTATGAGAATTCAGGAAAACTCTAAAATCATTTATTTTCCAAATTTTAAAATAAAATTGGATTGTGGTGTGAGGTCAGGTTTTGTTTAGTTCATTTCAAAATTACTAAAATAATACTGACCTTTGACACCTGACCATATATTTCAATCAAGACAGTTATTCATCATTAGGGTAAAAAAAACAAAAAGGGAAGAAGAAATTTCCTTATACATTAGTGTTTTTGCCTGGAATGTCTTATACCAACTTTTGCCCTGGAATGTCTTATACCAGCTTTAAAAAAACTTCTGTGAAACTGTGATGTCTTACCATGAAAATTTCACTTCTCCAAACCCTGAGGTGTCAAGGTGTATCTCAATATTCTGAATAGACTGAATTTTTACATTGTAAATTTATCTTGCCAATTGTATATTTTAAGTTTAGTAATTTATACATCTTAAATTTAAAACTATTATTTTTATAGACCATTTATTTTGGAAGATCTCCAGAGTGATGACTATGCATACAAGTGCATCTACTGGCATGAGCACAAAACTTGTTATCTGAGCACTCCAATAATATGCATTCTATACTACATACAAGCTATTTTTTCTGAGGACTTGCTTGTTCTTGTTCTTGGCACTGCTTTCTGTCCCAGTTATAATGGTGAAATCTTTATGATGCGATGTCTCTGTGTCAAAAAACTTTTAATTGGAAAAGATTATGGTTATGGGTTGATGTCTAAACTATGATTTCATATTTTATCAGTATTAGAAAGTAGCATTATGTGCAGAGGACCAGCCTGTACAGTGATCATCTCCTTCAGAAAAAAATAACTCCTATTTACAGATGAGAAGATCATCCTCTTTCAGATGTNGTTCCAAAAAGAGATGGCAACTGCCTTGCTGCCTCGCTCATCTCAGTCTGAAATGCTTTAACCACAGAGTGCAAAGTCAGAAAGTTAGATCTAGCCTAAATCAGATTTAACAGATGAAATATATCCGGTCTGCTAGCATCTCTACTCAACCAGCCTGGCTATTGCAGGTCAGTCGTTATTTTCAGCCAGTTTCTTTTAGTCAGGGCTCAATAACTGGGACTCATTCTTGGAACAGATGTGTCATCTGGTGAGGTATCTTCTTGCTGTGTCTTCCAGTGAAAAATGCTGTCCGGAAAGAGTAACTGCAGCTAAAATGTCTAATTTCTGATAGTCTCTCCCATTTCCTCCTGTAGAGTCTTGACACAGTAAATTCTCAGTAAAACCTTGGAGTTTATGGATAAAGAAAAATGTACATGTTTGACTTCTTAAGCTTTAAAAGATGCAACTGGTGTCAGCAGATGTAAAGTTCCCTACAGCTTGGGCACGGGAGCTGACAGGAGCTGGGAAGGATCCATGTAGGCTTTGGGCTTCTGGGACATAGGCTGAAGATGTGAGCAGGATAAATCCCTGACTTAGGGGCCAAACAGAGCCAGACTGGGAGGTTTCCTCTCACATTTTTCCCTGGTATTTCATAATCTATGAGTATTTGTAAGAAAGTGTGTGTAAATGGAAAATGGGTGTTCTCCAAGACTGCCTTAGAAAAATAATTTCATTTCTATTACACTGTCTCTTTTTTGTCTAAGTGATCTTGGGTTGGGTAATTGTTGAGAGATTCATTATGCCTTACTGTCAGATTTTAAAATGGTGTTTCTGATGAGGAGCACTTGATTACTAACCAGATGCTTTAAATCATAGCCATTTTCTTCAAAATATTTAATAAATTTAGGACTGTGTTGTAAGCTCTCAATCCCAGTAACTGAGCTTAATAAATATCAAAGCTTGATTGTTTTAAATACAGTCTTAGGTAGCATGTGATAAGTGTAATATAAGCCTCTGGAGAGATGCTTTCCTTCATTCACAGATATTTTATCAAGTTTTATGAGAATTCAGGAAAACTCTAAAATCATTTATTTTCCAAATTTTAAAATAAAATTGGATTGTGGTGTGAGGTCAGGTTTTGTTTAGTTCATTTCAAAATTACTAAAATAATACTGACCTTTGACACCTGACCATATATTTCAATCAAGACAGTTATTCATCATTAGGGTAAAAAAAACAAAAAGGGAAGAAGAAATTTCCTTATACATTAGTGTTTTTGCCTGGAATGTCTTATACCAACTTTTGCCCTGGAATGTCTTATACCAGCTTTAAAAAAACTTCTGTGAAACTGTGATGTCTTACCATGAAAATTTCACTTCTCCAAACCCTGAGGTGTCAAGGTGTATCTCAATATTCTGAATAGACTGAATTTTTACATTGTAAATTTATCTTGCCAATTGTATATTTTAAGTTTAGTAATTTATACATCTTAAATTTAAAACTATTATTTTTATAGACCATTTATTTTGGAAGATCTCCAGAGTGATGACTATGCATACAAGTGCATCTACTGGCATGAGCACAAAACTTGTTATCTGAGCACTCCAATAATATGCATTCTATACTACATACAAGCTATTTTTTCTGAGGACTTGCTTGTTCTTGTTCTTGGCACTGCTTTCTGTCCCAGTTATAATGGTGAAATCTTTATGATGCGATGTCTCTGTGTCAAAAAACTTTTAATTGGAAAAGATTATGGTTATGGGTTGATGTCTAAACTATGATTTCATATTTTATCAGTATTAGAAAGTAGCATTATGTGCAGAGGACCAGCCTGTACAGTGATCATCTCCTTCAGAAAAAAATAACTCCTATTTACAGATGAGAAGATCATCCTCTTTCAGATGTATTTCTTCAAGGGTTTACACAGCTGCAGTTATGGATAGGAGAGAAAATAAATACAGAGCCTCTTAATTGTTTTGGGGCCTCAGGGAACAGGATGAGCCATTCATTTATTTTTACCATCAAAAGCCTTCCCTTCCTTACAGTCAGTTTGGAAGGTAGTTTAGAGAGGGGAGAGATGAACTTGAGTCATGGCACTCCCTGAAATAGTCCTTCCAAGGTAACTACAGATGAGGGGCTGGGTGCTGCCTTGAAGGTCTGGTTGCTTTGGAGGAAAAGGTAAGAAAAATCACTGTCCCCAAAATAAATTGAAAATATGGCTGAAGCAGTGGATGTCTGCCTGGCTGTAAAACTGTTTCTGCTTCTTTTGCAACCCTTTACTCTGCCCCTTGTGTGCTGCCAGCTGTGGCAGTGCTGTGCTTGATGGAGTGGCTGGATAGGGTGTTNATTGCAGGTCAGTCGTTATTTTCAGCCAGTTTCTTTTAGTCAGGGCTCAATAACTGGGACTCATTCTTGGAACAGATGTGTCATCTGGTGAGGTATCTTCTTGCTGTGTCTTCCAGTGAAAAATGCTGTCCGGAAAGAGTAACTGCAGCTAAAATGTCTAATTTCTGATAGTCTCTCCCATTTCCTCCTGTAGAGTCTTGACACAGTAAATTCTCAGTAAAACCTTGGAGTTTATGGATAAAGAAAAATGTACATGTTTGACTTCTTAAGCTTTAAAAGATGCAACTGGTGTCAGCAGATGTAAAGTTCCCTACAGCTTGGGCACGGGAGCTGACAGGAGCTGGGAAGGATCCATGTAGGCTTTGGGCTTCTGGGACATAGGCTGAAGATGTGAGCAGGATAAATCCCTGACTTAGGGGCCAAACAGAGCCAGACTGGGAGGTTTCCTCTCACATTTTTCCCTGGTATTTCATAATCTATGAGTATTTGTAAGAAAGTGTGTGTAAATGGAAAATGGGTGTTCTCCAAGACTGCCTTAGAAAAATAATTTCATTTCTATTACACTGTCTCTTTTTTGTCTAAGTGATCTTGGGTTGGGTAATTGTTGAGAGATTCATTATGCCTTACTGTCAGATTTTAAAATGGTGTTTCTGATGAGGAGCACTTGATTACTAACCAGATGCTTTAAATCATAGCCATTTTCTTCAAAATATTTAATAAATTTAGGACTGTGTTGTAAGCTCTCAATCCCAGTAACTGAGCTTAATAAATATCAAAGCTTGATTGTTTTAAATACAGTCTTAGGTAGCATGTGATAAGTGTAATATAAGCCTCTGGAGAGATGCTTTCCTTCATTCACAGATATTTTATCAAGTTTTATGAGAATTCAGGAAAACTCTAAAATCATTTATTTTCCAAATTTTAAAATAAAATTGGATTGTGGTGTGAGGTCAGGTTTTGTTTAGTTCATTTCAAAATTACTAAAATAATACTGACCTTTGACACCTGACCATATATTTCAATCAAGACAGTTATTCATCATTAGGGTAAAAAAAACAAAAAGGGAAGAAGAAATTTCCTTATACATTAGTGTTTTTGCCTGGAATGTCTTATACCAACTTTTGCCCTTCCACTTATGAGATTAGGTGACTAATAATAGCTAGAGGGACAATAAGAAAAACATTGTAATTGTAATTTATGAAAGCAAGTAAAGCCTTTGTTGCAGCTTAGCTCTTACATCNAATAATATGCATTCTATACTACATACAAGCTATTTTTTCTGAGGACTTGCTTGTTCTTGTTCTTGGCACTGCTTTCTGTCCCAGTTATAATGGTGAAATCTTTATGATGCGATGTCTCTGTGTCAAAAAACTTTTAATTGGAAAAGATTATGGTTATGGGTTGATGTCTAAACTATGATTTCATATTTTATCAGTATTAGAAAGTAGCATTATGTGCAGAGGACCAGCCTGTACAGTGATCATCTCCTTCAGAAAAAAATAACTCCTATTTACAGATGAGAAGATCATCCTCTTTCAGATGTATTTCTTCAAGGGTTTACACAGCTGCAGTTATGGATAGGAGAGAAAATAAATACAGAGCCTCTTAATTGTTTTGGGGCCTCAGGGAACAGGATGAGCCATTCATTTATTTTTACCATCAAAAGCCTTCCCTTCCTTACAGTCAGTTTGGAAGGTAGTTTAGAGAGGGGAGAGATGAACTTGAGTCATGGCACTCCCTGAAATAGTCCTTCCAAGGTAACTACAGATGAGGGGCTGGGTGCTGCCTTGAAGGTCTGGTTGCTTTGGAGGAAAAGGTAAGAAAAATCACTGTCCCCAAAATAAATTGAAAATATGGCTGAAGCAGTGGATGTCTGCCTGGCTGTAAAACTGTTTCTGCTTCTTTTGCAACCCTTTACTCTGCCCCTTGTGTGCTGCCAGCTGTGGCAGTGCTGTGCTTGATGGAGTGGCTGGATAGGTTGTTCAGGCAGCCCCTACTAAGCTTTGCTCAGATGCTCTCAGTTTTCCTTGTATTTTGGTAAAGCTGCAGAAGTTGAGCTGTGGGTAGTTTCCCAGTGAGGATCAGACAGCTGCTGATGTTGGAAAGCAATCTGGAGTGCATTTGCAGCTGGCTTCAGTGATGATCTAGGTACACATCCAGGGGGCTTCTGAATACAGGCAAGAGAAAAATTATAAAGATAACTGAGCAGAGAGACAAGTACCCATTTTTAAATTTAATTAATTCCTTCTTATTCTTTATGTCAGGAAGAGGACTGATGTTTTTTAATTCACCTGTTTTTACCCCTAAAACTGTTGGCAACATGTTGACTAAAGCTAGTTGTATTCTAGTTTTCTGGTAGTTGCCATTTCTCCCACGTTTATCCTTTAAAAATATTTTTCTGACTTACATAATAATTCAAGCTGAGATTGATAATTTATTACTTTATGTGTTGTGTATATTTATTTATTTATTTTTTTAATTCCTCCTTAAAAATTACTCAACACCTCTTCTTTCTTATAACTATCTTTTTCCAATTCTTTACCCTAATACTTATCACAAAATGAATGTTGCTAATAAAACCAATGTATTCAATTTGTTATCACTTATTTAGGGTCTGCGGAGCTTGGAATTAGAATTAATGTTGATACTGCCATAGAACTTTCAATCCTTTCATTTCACCATTCCTTTCTCTCTTCATTCTCTAAAAAGTTGTTTGAATTAAATTCCTAAGACAAGATTTTGGAACAAAACTACTTCACTGGAAAAGAGGATGAAACTAAGATTTTTGTTTCAGTGAGAAAATGCTAAAATTTCCCTGTAGATCTTCATTTTCTCTATTTTGTGAATCTCCATCTGCCTACACAATGAAAACAGGCTTGGCAATGTGAACCAGCAGTGGATTTCTCTAAGGTATTTCACAGTACTGCAGTGAGTACATGAGTATAGTCCCATGTGTCAAGCTTTTGTAGAAGATTATTTTTACAGGAGGTAAATGTTGGCCCAGCTACCACCTAACTTGCATTAACTCTAGTATCTGTCAAGTACAATTTCTGCTTTTTTGCTGTATCTTGATTTTCAGTTTTGTAAATCTTCTGTATTCTTTTTTTTTTTCCTTAAATTAAACTAAGATTCATTTTTTAATAATTGGAATACAATTTTATCATAGAATCTTTGGCATATTTCAGCATCTGATTTTTTTTTGTTTACATTGTTATGCATCTGGCAAGACAACACGGGTATATAGCAGAGATCCACTTGGCTTGTTAATATATTTTTAAATATTTATATTGGATTTTAAGAGCTTGACAACTTTTATAGTCTCCATTTTGAAATTACAGCCATTTTGCTGACCTTGGACACATGAAGATACATTAAAAAAAACCCAGTATGATTAGGACAGCATGGTGGGTTGGGATCAAGCAGTATTGGGGTAGCTTTAGCTCAGGGCTCACAGGCAGCCACAGTTTAATCATGGTGCCTTGACTGTGCTTCATAACTGTGTCATTTGTTAGTCCTAGAATAGAAAAATAACTAAGAAAAAAAAACCAACACCAAAACATAAAGCATTGATACACTTTAATTCTAGACTGCTTTCTCTCAAATACCATCCCATGCTTATGTGTTTTGGAAACAGATGAATTGGTTCAGTGCCAGCTTTCTGAGAAGAAGAACATGGAAAATCTCAACTGGAAGTGTTCTCTTTAACAAACAAAAATAAGTGAATGTNGCTCTCAGTTTTCCTTGTATTTTGGTAAAGCTGCAGAAGTTGAGCTGTGGGTAGTTTCCCAGTGAGGATCAGACAGCTGCTGATGTTGGAAAGCAATCTGGAGTGCATTTGCAGCTGGCTTCAGTGATGATCTAGGTACACATCCAGGGGGCTTCTGAATACAGGCAAGAGAAAAATTATAAAGATAACTGAGCAGAGAGACAAGTACCCATTTTTAAATTTAATTAATTCCTTCTTATTCTTTATGTCAGGAAGAGGACTGATGTTTTTTAATTCACCTGTTTTTACCCCTAAAACTGTTGGCAACATGTTGACTAAAGCTAGTTGTATTCTAGTTTTCTGGTAGTTGCCATTTCTCCCACGTTTATCCTTTAAAAATATTTTTCTGACTTACATAATAATTCAAGCTGAGATTGATAATTTATTACTTTATGTGTTGTGTATATTTATTTATTTTTTTTTTTAATTCCTCCTTAAAAATTACTCAACACCTCTTCTTTCTTATAACTATCTTTTTCCAATTCTTTACCCTAATACTTATCACAAAATGAATGTTGCTAATAAAACCAATGTATTCAATTTGTTATCACTTATTTAGGGTCTGCGGAGCTTGGAATTAGAATTAATGTTGATACTGCCATAGAACTTTCAATCCTTTCATTTCACCATTCCTTTCTCTCTTCATTCTCTAAAAAGTTGTTTGAATTAAATTCCTAAGACAAGATTTTGGAACAAAACTACTTCACTGGAAAAGAGGATGAAACTAAGATTTTTGTTTCAGTGAGAAAATGCTAAAATTTCCCTGTAGATCTTCATTTTCTCTATTTTGTGAATCTCCATCTGCCTACACAATGAAAACAGGCTTGGCAATGTGAACCAGCAGTGGATTTCTCTAAGGTATTTCACAGTACTGCAGTGAGTACATGAGTATAGTCCCATGTGTCAAGCTTTTGTAGAAGATTATTTTTACAGGAGGTAAATGTTGGCCCAGCTACCACCTAACTTGCATTAACTCTAGTATCTGTCAAGTACAATTTCTGCTTTTTTGCTGTATCTTGATTTTCAGTTTTGTAAATCTTCTGTATTCTTTTTTTTTTTCCTTAAATTAAACTAAGATTCATTTTTTAATAATTGGAATACAATTTTATCATAGAATCTTTGGCATATTTCAGCATCTGATTTTTTTTTGTTTACATTGTTATGCATCTGGCAAGA
>VYZU01018792.1:0-25114 GCA_013401355.1 Ceyx cyanopectus | reverse complement strand
TGGGGGCTGCAGAGCTGGACACTACCCCAGGTGGGGAGTAAAGCATTTAACATTGGCTGTAGAGGTTTAAAAATGTAGGGATTTTTTTTTCCCCTATCCCTGATGCCTACCTAGAGCACCTCTTCAAATGATCTCTCCTCAGAAGAGACTTTGAAACCAGGAAGGTGGGATGCAAATCCTCGACACATGGATCTTTCTGAGAACCCAAGCCCTCGCCCCGAGGAAAATCCAGCACATACCTGGGTGATAAAGTCACCTTTGCTTAGTGGTCTGATCACACTGAAGGTAGCATGTGAAATCATGTGGCTTCATGGGCTAGGGATCTGGGGCTTGATTTTACTTAGGGATTTTTTTTTTTTATGGTGGCCAAATAGATGTTTGCTTTCTCACATGAATATAATGTGTGGTAAAAGGGCCACGTGCACAAGTTCCTGATGCCTTCACAATCTTTATTCCATTTCTGCTTTTTAGCCAGGGACATAAGACACTACGTGCNACAAAGGACCAGAGGAGGCAGTGGGTGTTTGAATGTCCCATTTCACTTTCCAGACATGTATAATACCTTTATTTTTCTCCTTTTTCAAATTTTATTGAGCAACTAACATGAAACATTCCTTCAAATTGTAATACTTAATAGTGTCAGGCTTTGTCTAGCTCACAGTTTTACTGAAAGAAAAGTCCACAGCACACCAAAGGGGATCTCGGGTTCCACTGTAGCGTTGTGCATCTGCAGAAGCCTGAAGATCACTCTCAAGATCATTCCTGGGTGTGTTTAATCCACAGGCACAGTGGTATTTTGAAAGGAATCGAGAGCCACCTTGTGGAGCTGGAATTCACAAAGGGGCTCTAAATATTGCTTCTTGGAATAATAACACGCTGCTAGGAATTCAGTTCCAAGGGGAGGTTATTAATCTGGTAACCATGCAGGTGTCTGTGCACAGTCAGTGAGCTCACAGTGCATCACACTCCTCTGCCGACTAAAACTGGGCAGCAAAGAAATAACACCCCTGTGGGCAGGGGCAGGCGGGAATGCAAGGCTGTCAGAAAAATGCAGAAAGCAGCAGAATCAGAGAAGCCATGTACTCATTACATCCTACACAGCCTTGGTCGGGGAGAGGGTGGGGTGGGGTGTTGTTCATGGGGCATTTTTCACTATATAATTAATTAGCTTCTCAAAAGTGCTGATAGGTTTTGGAATCAGTATGTATAGATTTTTGTCACAGGCTTATTTTGTCCTGAAGTTATTCACTCACATCAAGAATAAGGATTGTCAGAGGCCATAACTCCATGCTCCATAACCAGAGAAATAGCAAAGGTAGGATCACTGATGGACATAATCCACAACTGGAAGTATTCACCAGTATTCACTTTTACAAAAAACACAGTTATTTGGTTCTTCACGGAGCTATAAGCTTCAAGATGCCATCCAATATCAATCAAAGACACTGGAGAAAATGTCACTTATTTCAGTGGATCTTGGATCATGCCCTCCTGTTCACTGACTTGGGCTAGGAGCATGTGTGCATCCTGGAGTAGTTATCACAGAAGAATGTGTCTAGCCTTAGCTCACCCTTGGGAAACAGAAGTATCACTGTCACCACTTGCAGATGGATCTGGAGATCTGGACACCAGGAGTTCTCCTAGATCAGCACATAATCCTGCAGCATGTCATTCTGGAGCAATAGTTTAGTGTTGCATCAGAGATTTCTGACCCAGCCTTGTCTAGTTAAACAAAATGCATTCGTTTATTTATTTATTTATACCTTCTTTTCCCTTTCTGGCATGTGAAGAACTTACAAGTTTGTTTGTCCCCACTCCTTGTGTGTGTCTGCTCATAGAAAACATTTCATAGCATCATAGAATAGTTTGGGTTGGAAGGGACTTTAAAGATCATATAGTTCCAAGCCACCTAGCATGGGCAGAGACAATTCCCTCTAGACCAGGTTGCTCAAAGCCTCATCCAACCTGGTCTTGAACATATCCAGTGTTTGGGCAGCTACAATCTCCCTGGGTGACCTGTTCCAGTGTCTCACCACCCTCATAGTGAAAAACTCCTTCCTCATTTCTATTCTGAATCTCCCCTCTTGCAGTTTCAAGCCATTCCCCCTTGTTCTGTCACTACCAGCCCTTGTGAGAAGTCCCTCCCTCCCCTGCTCTCCTGTAGGTCCCCTCCAGACACTGAAAGGCCACGACAAGGTTGCCCCAGTATCTTCTCTTCTCCAGGCTGCACAACCCCAGGTCTCAGCCTGTCCTAACAGGAGAGATGTCCCAACCCTCTGACAAACTCCCTGACTCTTATCTGGACCCACTCCAACAGGTTCACATCCCCCTTGTGCTGGGGGCTGCAGAGCTGGACACTACCCCAGGTGGGGAGTAAAGCATTTAACATTGGCTGTAGAGGTTTAAAAATGTAGGGATTTTTTTTTCCCCTATCCCTGATGCCTACCTAGAGCACCTCTTCAAATGATCTCTCCTCAGAAGAGACTTTGAAACCAGGAAGGTGGGATGCAAATCCTCGACACATGGATCTTTCTGAGAACCCAAGCCCTCGCCCCGAGGAAAATCCAGCACATACCTGGGTGATAAAGTCACCTTTGCTTAGTGGTCTGATCACACTGAAGGTAGCATGTGAAATCATGTGGCTTCATGGGCTAGGGATCTGGGGCTTGATTTTACTTAGGGATTTTTTTTTTTTATGGTGGCCAAATAGATGTTTGCTTTCTCACATGAATATAATGTGTGGTAAAAGGGCCACGTGCACAAGTTCCTGATGCCTTCACAATCTTTATTCCATTTCTGCTTTTTAGCCAGGGACATAAGACACTACGTGCTAATTCAAGAATGCACCTCAGAAAGGGAAGGGATAATTCCCTGTTTTAAAAATTTGTCTGTACTCTAAGTATCCTTCATAATCATCAGAAAGGAAGAAAAAGCAGATCTGAAAGCCAGACCAGGGATCTTATTTACATTTTCTCCCTGTCCCTGTGACAAGGGTAAGCAAACCCAAACAAAGGCATAAACAGCATACACCCATCCCTAGAATTGCTCACACCATTTAGGCAATTTAGAGCAGTAAACAAAGATAAGCAATCTGCATAGAAGCAGCTTTAGGTGACCACAAATGGATACCGCTGCTTAATTCAACCCTCTCTCACCTAAACAAGTTTGTTTTCTCAGGGGTGTTTATTTGTACTAGGGAGTGCTAGGGAAAAAAAAATTCCATCCTCCTCCAGATTATCTGCTTCAATGTTGTGAAAATTCAGTATTTCCCCAGCCTGAGAATATATTCCTCCTACAGACACACTCTGTGTTTTGCGGTCTCGCCAGCATTTGTTGCCTGGTTGGGTTTTTTTCCCTGTAACTCTCAGCACTTTGCTGGGACTGGAGCTGGGCTCCTAAATGGGAGAAATCCTACAGAGCTCAGTCTGGAAGGGAAACCCCATCTGGTTATCATTTCTGTCTTGAGAGGCAACGAAGTGGGAAAAGGTGAGATAAAGCAGAAGCAGACATGTGAAAGTTTTACAAAATAAATTGAGAGATGGTGGAAGGGAATGTTTTTCCCCCTTATTCTGATGCTAAAAAAATGGAAAAGTTGAGGAAAATCTTAATAAAAACTTTTGTATGGTTTGTTTTTTTTTTGTAAATCCACAGTAATTGCTAGTCTAAAAGAAGATGGAAAGTGCATACACGTCAAGTTGTCATAATGTTTTTCTGTAGCTCATACACATTTCAATCATTTCCACTCTCCCGTGGAAACAGAGTATTGGCAATGGCACATCCCTTCTGATTCCCAAAGCCACGCTTACTCTCAGTCCTTACTGAGCCATACCTTGGCTAACCTCTCGGGTGTGGAAATTCAGTAGGAAGAGCCCATCCTTTCTGGGTTGCCTTCACCTGTCTTCCTTCTTCTTGTCCTTCTGTGCAACAGCAGACCTGGGAAGGTGGAATAAAGGAGCCCACAGTGGTTTTCTCCTTTGTCTGAGACTCCTGGAGTAGGCAGAGTAGTGCACCTGTGGCTGGCTGAGTGGAGGAGGGTTGTTGTGCAGGCTGGGAATGGAGAGGGGAAACAAATGTAGGATGAGAACTTCTGCATCAGGGACTATGTTGGAAAATGTGAGGGATACCCACAGCTCTCCCCTATATACACCTGAGGACAAGAATGTCTTGTAAATATCAAGAGGAAGATCAAAATCCACAACTTCTGCAAAGAATTTATGGCTAGTTGCCTGATGCTTAGGGCCTGGTACATGAGCTTTGAACTTTTGGGTTGATGGTCCTTGAGATCCTGGGTGACTTGGTCTGGGAGCCCCTGCTCAGGCAGGGGGGTTGGACTAGATGATCTTCTAGCTCCCTTCCAAGCCCTGACACTCTGTGATCTGTGATATCTCAGGCTTTGGCAAGGTAGAGAGAAATTGTCTCTATTTGCCTCTGTACTGCACCCCAGTGAGTTCTTTCAACAGGCAAACAGAAGGTCTGCATGTACAAGGCAAATATGTGAAAATGGTGCAGGAACAACATCTGAAGTTAAAATCTGTCCACTTTCTACCCTTAGTCATTCACAAACCCATGAGAAAAAACAGCACACGGTTTATTAGTTAACTTTGCAATTTCTGAACTTTCAGGAAGGTTCTTTCAAGAAGATTAAATAATAAAAAGTATTAAAATAATCCATTCACAAAGCACATCTGAAATATCTTTGAAGGACAGGCTGACAACAGAAAATAATCATATGTGACCCTTAGCTTCAAAAGAGTTAAGGTGCTGGCAAAGGCACAGAGATTATCTCCACCCACACAGGAAAGCATACATGACTGAGTAGCTCTGTAGCAGCACACAGGAAAACAGAAATGTCTAGCCCAGAATAATCCTTGAGAAGGAAAAAGTGCACCCTGCTGGGTGGCAGAGGGTTTCCAACCTGGCAAGCAGATCAGAGACCTGCAATCAGGTCTCAATGTCCCATCCTTGCATCCCCATCACTCTTTGTCTAGGGTGTGACCATTGAGAGAAAGAACAGCTAAACCATAGGAACGTTCTGGATATTAAAAAAAAATGATGGGAAATACAATCCAGTGTTTTACAGATTCCCCTGATGTCAACAGTCTGGGTGTCCCACACTGATGCTGTTTGGCTGCTTGCAGAGTCCACACCAGTGTCTGGGGAGATGCTGCTGGACTGTGCCCGTGACCTTGCTGTTCCCTGGGTTTGCCAGGCACTTTCCAGACAAATGCTGCTCCAAAGACTTCATCAGTAAGGAAGCTAAAGTAATATGTGAGAAGACTGAGGAGAAGCAAAATTAACTATTTATATATATGTATATTTAATATGTAGCTGCAATTCCCACAGCTCTCCACTCAACCATCACTTTCTGGGAATGTCTTGTATTAAGCACCAGGGCTTGAGGGTGGATTAACACACACTTTAAATATTCTCAAGGCCTAACTCAGAAAAGCATCATGAAGAACAAAAAAATGCAGAACATTTTTCTAAGTCTTTGTCTGATGTAGAAAAATTCATGTTTGCTATTTCTTTTTGCAACGGTCTATTCATGAATCACAAGTTGATTGTCACTGAACCCCAGGGTCTGTCTTTTTCTGTCTGGGATGCTTATCACCAGGAGAGCATGAGGCTCATTAGAGATGCAGTCTCTGTGATCAGCACGCAGCAGTCGGGTGGGAATCTGTCATTTGTGGCATGCATGTGCCAAACTGGGTCCTTGTTTCTGTTCACTTTCTCATCCTCAGAGAAGGATGTTCACCCCTTTTCTTTCCTGGCCACTCTTAGCCCTTTAACCCCGAAGACACAAAGTGAAGCACCTGAAGGAGACAATTGCTTGCCTGTCAGGATTACTTTGGAGACACCTGGCAACCCTTTGCAAAGTTTCCTATTTACTCTCATCCCTTGCCATCCTTTCCTGGGTACTGATGACTAGAAAAGCAGTGGTGGCAGCCGCCAGTGTGGCAGTGCTAGGGAAGCCCTGGTGGCGTGCTCTGGTGTGGGTGGCAGGGGCTGCTGAGACAGGACACCTTTGGCTGGCTGCTCTCAGCTGTCAGGTGTGTTTAGGATCTCACTGGTATGGCTCCATTCAAATTCACTTCAGTTTCTGCACTGTAGGCACTTGGTATTGCCAGTAGCACCCTCTTTCAGAAAGTGCACCCCAGTGCTCTCATTTCAGCTTATCAGGAACACCAATAATCAAGTCAAGCTCCTGATCTCCTGATTTCAGTTATTTGGATCATATTGGGGTAAGATATCTAAAATAGGCAGTGTAAAAAAATCATGCCTTGCTCCCAAAGTGATAGGAGCTGATGAAACAATATACCCCTATTTCTGCAACAGCCTTTAGGTTTATACTGAAGGGTATAAGATAGTTATATAAAAAAGAATATATTTCTGTTTCCTGCCTCAGAAAGTGGAAAAGATTTTTGCTACCTGTGCCCATGTAATTTTTGAAGCATGGTTCATGCCAGCTAGAGGAGATGGGGGTTTTGTGGAGGTTGGATGCTGCTGCTGCAGCTTCCTGTCTGCCTTGCTGCAGTGACTGCAGTTTCCAAAGCATCAGTGTGGATACACTGCACACTTCTAAATCACAGGACACAGTTTCTTTCCAGCTCTTGATTAAGTCCTTTCCAGCATCTTGGCTGGTGGGAATAGAAAAGGCCATGTCCTTCCTTCTGTTAAGAGTCACCTCCTCAGAGAGAGCCTGGGGGGGTTCTTCTCAAAAGAGAACCCATCCTGGAGATGAGAGTTAGTTGACTTAATCCACTCCTCAAAATGCCACTGTGCTACTTCCAAGTAATACCAAATAAAGATGCTTGTGGTATATTGGTTGTAGAAATATACTTCTTTTTGATCTCACACTGTACACCCGAGAGATCACTAATGCATTCTTCAAAGCTTTTGTGGAGTAATTCTGCTTTTTAATCTGAGGCAGCTAAACCATCTAATAAACAAATTTGTGTACTTCCAATAAATGTGTATGTCTGGATGCCTCCCAGTAAAAAAATAATGGAATCACATTAATATCATATATTGTGTTATACATGTTAATTTATCTTCGAATAGACCATTAAATATATATTGATTTTAAATTACATCATTCATATCCACTGAAGTTCTGCTGATAAACCCTACATAGCAGAAACAGCAGCATAAATATTTATTAATTGAGCCCCTAAGCAAGTGACTACAGTACTAAATCATTTGTCTTGTGCCCAAATAATAAATCTGGGCTGAATTCCTAACTGATGCACTGCCACCATCTTCAAAACACCCTGTTTAGCCTTGTTGTCCTTAGATAATTTTTTAGTTTCACTTGACAAAACATTTAAAAATTCTCTTGGGGTTTATGTACAGATTTACCTTCCAGTTTTGGAAAATCTCTTGGCTTATCCCTAAGACACTTCTGTAGGAATAAGGGTTTCAAAATAATGTTTCTAAGAGTTTACTTATTTCAGCTCTCAGGTATAATCATAGCTCAGGGGCCTACTGGAGTGCAGGTAGAGATCCCAGTTGTTGATGAATGGAAATGTAATCCTCTCCTGTCATCCTGATGTCTTTTTCTTTATTTGAGTGCCAATATTGCTTTCATACCAGCATCCTGTTGTGTCACTGATTTATCTGGATTGTCCTACAGAGAGTGACAGTAGATCATCATTCATCACACACTTTAAATACAGTGGGCTTCTGTCTCCTTCTTTGGTGATGAGCAATAAGGAGACACTAATTTAATTTAGTTGGCTTCACAGAATTTGTATCGGTCTGGGATTTCCAGTTCTTAGATTTTATTGGTTTGCTTTGCACATTTGGAAGAGTTAGGAATTTTGACAGTTTACACATAGCTTTCTTGAGCCATCAAGCTGGGGCCGTGGTCACTTCTGTAGGGGAAAAACCTTCGCCAAACTGGGTAGATTTGGAGGGCTGCTTTTCAAGCAGGGCTCAGAGAGAGAAATAAAGGGTATTAGCCTCACATCTGGCCAGAATTACAAAGAGCTACTGTTTGAGCAGGTTTAATAATGTTGTTATCAGTCTGGGAGCTCAGTGTGACTCAGCTGCCAGTGGGCACCAGAAGAAGAGTGCCCAGCATCCCAACAGCCAGCCCTGGACTGTGCCCACGGGAGGTCTGCCTGGCACAGTGCTGAGCAGGGCTCTTCTCCTGGCCTGCTTCCACCTGCTGGGTGTGCATGCAGCCTCTGCTGACAGCTGTGTCCAGATGTGATCAATCCACAGCAGGGAGCTGAGGCAGAACAGACGGACTCCACGCTGGCTTTGTGTTTCTGAACTGAGAAAATTGTAAAACTGCAGTGGAGGATCCCAGCCAGAAAACTCTGGTCCACTACCACGGGTCTGGACTAAACCCCAGTCAAGCCCTAAAGCCAGGCTTGCAAAGGCTACTTTTTTGTATATCTTCCAGGGATTTTTTTCCTTTCTGGTCAACTTTCCCTGAACCCAGGAGGAGCAGAATTGCATTAAAAGTGTGTTGTGATTAACTGCAGGAGCTGCCTGTGCTCTGTTCTTCAGTAATGCCATTCTCAGGGCTTCTTCTGGAATTTGGGTAGTTTATCTATTGCTCCAGTGAACTGCTGCCTTTGCCAGATGTATGTCATCTCTCACTACCACTGGAAATATAGGAATACATTTTAGAAAGAAGGTTCAGTTTATTTTTACTTTTGGCAGCCTGGTGAAGTCTCTTATTCCAGTAGCAACACAAAACTGTGCTTGATATGTTACAGCTAACTCTAAACTTTAAGGCAGGGGATGTAAAGATGTTCTTGGCTCAGTGTACAGTATCACCACATATGGAAAATATAAATGGTCACGAAAGCTACTTGATTTAAAAGGTGGGATTCCTTTTCTTTTTACTTAAGCTCTCTAATTTCACGAGTGTCATATGTTTGCTGTGATGAACTCTGCTTTGATTCTTATTGCAGTAGAGAAAGCCATGCCTGGGGATTTAAATTCTTAGGTCAATAAAAGGGGTTTCATAGTAGAATTTTTCATAGGTTGAATAGTGCAGCATAGAGGTGAAGATTCATTTATAGCTGTGGAAAATAGATCCCTTTCTTTGCTCCAAAGCTTTGTGCTTAGAAAGACTACAGTTTTCCCTGACGTTACACACGGTGCAGTCCTGATAACTGGTCTGTCATTTTCTGGACAAGTTTTACATATAGAAATCATGGTTTCATTTTCCATCTATCCTTAGCACATTGTCTCTGTTCTAGGGACAGATAACTCATGAACTCATTGGCTTGTGTCCACTTTTTGAACCGTGAAGCTTCTGAGCTTCTTGCCAAGAATTTCAGTGCTTCCCTAGGAACGATTACAGTAGGATTCAACAGCTCAGGTAATCTGCAAGATCCTATCAAAAGTCATTAAGGTGTGACAGTATTAAAGCTAATTAACAGCTCTGGGTGCCTGAACCTATCCCTGCCTGGCTTTTGCTGCAGTGCCTTTCCAATACCCTCTCCCTTTTGGGCAGTGAAGTGACAAGGAAGGGACTCTGGGTTTTCTTGTCCTACCTGACAGGATCCACCTGATGCAATATCTCCAGACACATGGAGGGGGTTCTGACCAGGAGAATGCAAAAAAATAAAAGATCCTTGGCTTTTTTCATCATCACCAAGGCAAAAGAATTTTTTCATCAGTCTAAGAGAGGCCTCACATTAACAGCTGCACTGCTGTAGGGGGTGTCCCTTAGAGACAAGAAAGAGATCTTCCAAAAGTTCCCTTAAAAGCCTTTCAAATGTAACATTAGGTATAATGCTAATACATTAAGTAATTGTTAATGGTCACCTTCTCATTAACACTCTTCCTGCAATATGTAATATGCTGTGTTTAACTGATGTGACTCTCAGAGGGTTGTACTAAGCCACTGAAGATGTGAGGATTTTTATTGTTCTGAGAATCAAACCATTCTAAAAAAAACCCCTATTAAATCTTTTATAGTGTCTTTTAATCTGTAATCTTTCAAAGTACAGATAAATAATCTACTAATATTCTAATACTAATATTTTCCTGGGTGACTTGGTCTAGGTGCCCCTGCTCTGGCAGGGGAGCTGGACTAGATGATCTTCTAGGACCCTTCAACCCCTGACACTCTGTGATTCTGTAATATTCAGAATTTTTACAAAATCACTAATTAAAAGTAATATATATAAGCAAAACATATATATACACACCATAAAATTCTGCACTTCAGCCAAGAGCAATACCCTGGAAATGCTTTTATGTCTCTGTCTGTATAGACATCAAGGTTAAGTGTTGCCATGCAGGGTGGCTGTTTAAGAATCATGACTATAAAAAACTCCTTGAGTCTATGGAGTACAGTATGTTTAGTGCACAAAAATAAATACTCATGTAAATTTGATTGGGAAAAAAAATTAAAATAGGATAATTATAGTTATAAATCCACTGGAACAGTAGGATGTGAACAGCACGATTTGATTAGATGATTTGCAAGTTGATTAGTGATCCTTATCTTTGCCTCCAGCATTTAATTGCCCCCGTTGGTCTTACTTGGCCTGATGAGCCATCTCAAGGCAGAATTTATCACCTAATCATGCAGGCAGGTGCTCAGAGAGAAAACTGTCTCACCACAGTGGAAGCACAAGCCCTTCTCAAAGCTCTCTTCACCCCCTTCTCAGTCTTCCTCAGCCCGGTAGCTGTGGCTGGCTTGCAGTCAGCAAATTACTGCTTTCCACTGGGGGGCTTCAGGGATTTGCTCCTCAAGCATAAGCCTACTCCTGGAAACTGACTTTCTTGTGCAGCAGTGCCCAGACCTTTCCTCCAGGTAGCTCCTGAAGCCTTTGCTGACAGCACAGTGGGGTGATGCCCCCCACGTTTCCCTGCAGCTCAGACTGACCCAGCATCCAGTGTTATCACATCCTATTGCATGGGAGGGAAGGCTTGAGTCACCCCGTTTTGCATCCTCTTTCCCTTGAGTTATTGCTTCTTCTCAGCATAAAAAAACTCTTTTTTTTCCCTTGCTCAAGTTATTTTCACCCTCTTCTGTCAACAGAGATGACTCCAATGGCAAGGGGAATCACTGCTTCCATACCCAAGCATGAAGTTGGACATGAAGACCTCTGTGTCTGTGGATGTTTCATGCCTGTGCTGAAGACCTGTACAGCACGTGTTGATTTGCACTCCCTTCTAACTGGCAGATGAATGTCTCCTGCTCATCACAGCAGGCACAGGAAAACAGTATTTCACTCCAGCTTTCCAGATGAATCTAGGAAATACAGCCACACAGTGCAGCACTGGCTGATGGTACTGAGACACGTTTTGTCTCCTAGCAACAGCTTGGGTGACAAGTGCACACAGTGGAAAAATAAAACCATGAGCAGAGAGTTTTGTTGGAATTTCACACTGGTGTTCTACACAGATCTGAGGGGGGAAATCAGACATCAGCAAAACAGCAAACAGCAAATGTAGGCTGAACTCCAGCCATCAGTGATGTCCAGCAGCTGCTGGTCAGTCACAGGCTTGTGCTGCATCTCTGCAATATACGAATTTTGGTAGGTTTCTGGGTGGGTTCATTCAAGGTTTTGGGTGGAGATGGGATTTACACCTTCATCTGAAAATACTGAGCCCTCAGATTTTTATTTCTGCTGCAGATGCTCTCCCATGCCCATGAGTCTCACCATCTTTGCCCCACTTGTAACTGTGCTTACTAAAAACTGAAGTTTTATTTTAGTTTTGGCCTATGCTCCAGTTGTCTTTAACCCCCTACCCCCAGTCTTTACTGCATAACAACCTCAAATTCCTCTTTTTTTGCTATTTGTTTATACGACTAAAGAACATTTTACAACGTGTTTTTAATTTCCTTTGCAAGGTCTCAGCTTTTGACAGATCTCACTTTCTTCCCACACTTTCTGACCTTCCAGGAGCAGTTTTTCCATGGTAGTCAGCCCATTCCTTTCAGGCCCTTTGCCTACCTCTCATATCATTTTCAAGGTGGATATTCATCTGTTTGGAGCTCTTCTCCATGAGTTTTTTCTCCTCCCCAAAATGCAGACTCATTTACATATCTTTGACTTCAGGCATCTCTGCAGTCAAGTCTCCCAGTCCCTCAGTTCAGTTGACTTCACAGCTCTGAGATTGAAAACAGCTAAACATGAGAACCCAGAAAAAAACAGAGATGTGTTTATCTTTCAATTCAGCTTAATCAAAATCCTCCATGATCTACTTGGTCAGGACTATTTTCTGCAGCCACCTCTTCTGTGATACCCTCCCTGTGTCTAAATGAGCACTACCTCCTGCAGGCTCAGTAGGTATCTTGTGGAATAAAAGTCTGTAGAAGTCCAGACCCCAGCACATCTGAGCTCTGCCATGCCCACAGCCTGAGTTTTACCATGATGTCATTCTTTGATCCAGCACGAGGACATCCCACCATCTCAGTCTGTAAGTGGCTGGTTGTAGGTCCTTCACCAGCAGATTTGGCTCCTGCATCTCACTGGAGGGGCTCCATGCACAGTGTCCAAGCAATGACCCTTGATGTCTTTCCATTTCCAAGCAAAAAAGTTGTTTCACTACCTTTCTGCTGACCTGGCCACCCATCTCGTGAACAGAACTTTGTGTTTTCTCCTTGCTTTGTAGATTTCTATCTTGGCTCTGCTGTCTTTTCCTCTTCCTCACTTGTTCCATTTTGAGATTACTTGAATCTGTTCCAGGGCTTCAGTACTCCATAGACAAAGGCAGTTTGGGCACTGAAGACAATTTTCCTCCTAAGAAAGCTTCCCAGTAATTGAAGGTGATGAAACATCCTTTCTAGCTCTGTCCTTGAGCTATTTGGGTTGTAACTTAATGTGCTTTTGCCTTTGCTTGCTGGAGCTCTGAGACTTGAACTGCAGATCACTTCAGCCTACACCTTCTCAGCAGACAGAACTTGTCACAAAAAACATCCCTGACTGAATTTCCCCCTCCACACCAGTCTCCCCTTGTAGCACAGACATCTAAAAAATGAATGTACACGGAATTTTTCACAAGAGCAGCAAACAAATAAAAATAAAAATAAAATTCAAACAATAGGTGCAAATGAAAACCAGTCTCTGCCATTCTTAAAGTATTTTCCCCTGCATTTCTGAATCTTTGCCCATGCAATCCTATGTAGTTGCTGTGTGTTACTGATAATTTCCCATCTGACATGTTCCATCAAAGGAGTTATTCCCTTGCACAGTTGTTAATGTGACATTAAAGAGATGAAATTTATACTTCAGATGTCTTCCCAAAATGGCATGTACTTCATTAAATATATATTTTGAAATGAGAGAGTTGCTCTAAATGAGTATATATTGTCAAATATTTAAGACAGAATCAATACTGCCAGTCTTCTTAACTTTCCTATTAAGCAATAAAAAATATTAAACGACCAGTTTGTAGTACAGTTTCCTACACAAGGCTTTCCAGGAGTCAGCACTTAGTGCCTCCTTTGATACATGTGCATTAATTTAATATGTATGCTTTGCCTAAGAACATGAATAAGTCATTCCTTTTAATGTTTTAATTTGCATGTTTAATTTGAGTATGGGAATCGGTGGAAATGCACTTAAATGCTTATGCTGGTTGATTCACTTTGTGTGGAAAGTGGGTGCGTGCAGCACAGGTGAGAAAGCAGGGATCTGGGCAGAGAAGCTGATGGGAAAGTAGGGTGGCATTTACTCACATTTTGCCTGTGCAGTATGCAAGTGGTCAAATCTGCAGGGAAGTCACTTTTTTGTGAAAAATTTAGTTTTTAAAAAATAATTTTATTTAAAAAAATTTTTTTTTAAATTATTTTTTAAAAATAATCTCAACGTGATCAAAACCAATTTCTACAGAAAACACCAGCTAATTAACTGTATTTTCTAAATGGCATTGTTCCTGGCCCAACCCTGCTCTATTTTATATTTTACAGAATTCTATTTTATAGAATTCCTCTAGAAAGCTTCTGCAGCTGCTATTTCTGAACACACCTGTTATAACAAGTTCTATTAGAAGAAGGATATTCCTAATAAATGATAAAATGTGATCAGAAGCCATAAGAAAGATCTATCTTTTTTTATGACACCAAGTAAGGCTCGTGTCTGGGCAGGAAAAGGAAGGGATGGGTGCCATTGGAGGGGGAGGGATGGGGCTCACAGCCTCCCCTTGAGAAAACAGAGATGGACAAGTCAGGAAAGGCCAGAAAGTCTCTCAATTAGTCTGTTTTGGGCTGTGTGCTTCCAGGGGCTTTGACACATTTGCTTTACACCTGTTTGACAGGTAAAAGGGACTCACACCTCGTAGACAACCCTGGAAAAGTGAGTGTTGAGCAGAGATGTCAGTGTTACATAGCAAAAGGGCTCCTTTAGATTTTCTGTCTTAATCAATGAGGTCAGTGATGTAGAACTAGGTATGTACCACAACATTTATGGGCCTTCAGGTTCTTAAGTTTCCTCTTTTTTCTTTATAACAAAACAGCCNTTGTAACTTAATGTGCTTTTGCCTTTGCTTGCTGGAGCTCTGAGACTTGAACTGCAGATCACTTCAGCCTACACCTTCTCAGCAGACAGAACTTGTCACAAAAAACATCCCTGACTGAATTTCCCCCTCCACACCAGTCTCCCCTTGTAGCACAGACATCTAAAAAATGAATGTACACGGAATTTTTCACAAGAGCAGCAAACAAATAAAAATAAAAATAAAATTCAAACAATAGGTGCAAATGAAAACCAGTCTCTGCCATTCTTAAAGTATTTTCCCCTGCATTTCTGAATCTTTGCCCATGCAATCCTATGTAGTTGCTGTGTGTTACTGATAATTTCCCATCTGACATGTTCCATCAAAGGAGTTATTCCCTTGCACAGTTGTTAATGTGACATTAAAGAGATGAAATTTATACTTCAGATGTCTTCCCAAAATGGCATGTACTTCATTAAATATATATTTTGAAATGAGAGAGTTGCTCTAAATGAGTATATATTGTCAAATATTTAAGACAGAATCAATACTGCCAGTCTTCTTAACTTTCCTATTAAGCAATAAAAAATATTAAACGACCAGTTTGTAGTACAGTTTCCTACACAAGGCTTTCCAGGAGTCAGCACTTAGTGCCTCCTTTGATACATGTGCATTAATTTAATATGTATGCTTTGCCTAAGAACATGAATAAGTCATTCCTTTTAATGTTTTAATTTGCATGTTTAATTTGAGTATGGGAATCGGTGGAAATGCACTTAAATGCTTATGCTGGTTGATTCACTTTGTGTGGAAAGTGGGTGCGTGCAGCACAGGTGAGAAAGCAGGGATCTGGGCAGAGAAGCTGATGGGAAAGTAGGGTGGCATTTACTCACATTTTGCCTGTGCAGTATGCAAGTGGTCAAATCTGCAGGGAAGTCACTTTTTTGTGAAAAATTTAGTTTTTAAAAAATAATTTTATTTAAAAAAATTTTTTTTTAAATTATTTTTTAAAAATAATCTCAACGTGATCAAAACCAATTTCTACAGAAAACACCAGCTAATTAACTGTATTTTCTAAATGGCATTGTTCCTGGCCCAACCCTGCTCTATTTTATATTTTACAGAATTCTATTTTATAGAATTCCTCTAGAAAGCTTCTGCAGCTGCTATTTCTGAACACACCTGTTATAACAAGTTCTATTAGAAGAAGGATATTCCTAATAAATGATAAAATGTGATCAGAAGCCATAAGAAAGATCTATCTTTTTTTATGACACCAAGTAAGGCTCGTGTCTGGGCAGGAAAAGGAAGGGATGGGTGCCATTGGAGGGGGAGGGATGGGGCTCACAGCCTCCCCTTGAGAAAACAGAGATGGACAAGTCAGGAAAGGCCAGAAAGTCTCTCAATTAGTCTGTTTTGGGCTGTGTGCTTCCAGGGGCTTTGACACATTTGCTTTACACCTGTTTGACAGGTAAAAGGGACTCACACCTCGTAGACAACCCTGGAAAAGTGAGTGTTGAGCAGAGATGTCAGTGTTACATAGCAAAAGGGCTCCTTTAGATTTTCTGTCTTAATCAATGAGGTCAGTGATGTAGAACTAGGTATGTACCACAACATTTATGGGCCTTCAGGTTCTTAAGTTTCCTCTTTTTTCTTTATAACAAAACAGCCCAAATTTCCCTATTACATTTAATATCATAGCACAATTTCTTTATGACTTTAGGAAAATCCATACAAGCTTGGGTTTTTGTTTTTGGCTTTGTTTTTCCTTCTGGACATATAATACTAATTACTGAAAAGCAAAGAAAGATTTATTGCTTAACATTGAACTTTCTCCTCATTTGGAAGTGAATGCTCATGACTTTACACTAGTTAAATCTCATTTGCTGTAGCCACAGCTGCAGAATCCCAGCTCACCTGCTTTCTGATACTTATTAAATAGCATTTCATACTGTACAATTGGATGTGTTTTGGTTTGGTTTTTTTACTGGACACCAAACTAAAAATCATTCCACACTCCACCTCAGGACTTGGTTACTGCTGAGGACTGAACTTATGTGTTTTACAGTGAGAAATTATCAGTGCTGAGCAGAACTGTGCTCTTGTCACTTGCCTTTCAATGCAGCCAGGTACCTACAGTTGCTCCTGCACTGCTTCACCTTCTGACAGTGTGGCCAGAGCTGTTTATCATCCCTGGTGCTCTGGCACACAAAAGCCAGTGGAACCATCAGCACTTCCAAGACAGGGTAAGATTAATTTATCTGGTTTTTAAGCAGCTAAATGAGTGTAAGGAGATTCCTCCCCTTGCTCAGATGGTGTTTTAAGACAGGGAGAATGCTCCCTCTGGAGGTGCTGAGCTCTGCAGTGCACTCAGAGGCAGCCCAGGGCATCCAGGCTCTATCACTTGCAGAAGCCACCAAAAATTCCCAGAAATGCTCAATGAGGAAGATGACCAGGAGAGGAGGGGAAAGGCTGGGGTTTCTGAATGCAGTTTTGGTCACAGAATCAGAGAGTGGCAGAAACCTCCCAGCAATACAGGTCTCTACTTGCAGTCCTGTGGCATGGGAAGGAGGGATGGGAGGTCGCTGCAGTCAGAGGGCACAGAGATGAAAGGAGCTGTGGGAAGTGAGGTTTCAACTGCACTGTTGCTCACTGAACATGTGTCAAAGCGACACCAACCCCTGTGTCCTGCAGCCAGGCTGGACACCTATACTTGCCCCGTGGAGCACAGCATCTGCCCAGAAGCCCTCTTGCTTGATAAAGTGAATTACAGCACATCTCTCCTGATTTTGGCATGAATTAACCCATTTTGCTGCAGGCACACAGAGAAAATGCAGTTCCAGGTGTGTGGAAATTCAGCCCTGTTCTTTCTGCACGATTGGAAGTGGAAATCCTGCCTGAAAAGCCAACCCAGATTTGGCTCCATGTTAATATAGGACAGCAAGATCATAAGCACACTGGGCATGGCTGTGTCTGTACTTGTGTGGCCAGACACTTCATAACCAAAAAAGACTATGTCATGCCGACTGCATTTGAAAGAGAAACTTATCCTAAACCAGCATTTAAAGATGGAGAGAAATAAATAAGATGAAAGTGTGTTTTCTACCCTCCACGGCTCTGTTGTGGTTTACAAAATTAGCCTAAAGCACTTTCCAGAATGATTTTCAACACTCCTGAACATTTGCAAATTATTTGTTTGGTTTGGGGTTGTTTGGGTTTTTTTAATTTAGAGGAAAATAAATACATCCTTTCTTCTGGATTCCCTGAAATATAAAAACAAGAGCTGCTATGCATCTTTCTGCTTAGCAGTGCATAGCACGGTGGACACAGTTCTCCCTCTTGCTAAATGCTGCCTGTTCTTTCACTGCTGATGGAGACTAGCCCATGCAGTGCCACTCCAGATCATCCAGAGATGTCGGGAGAGCATCAACCACAATAGGAAACTGCAATCACAGCTATTTCCAATGGGTTGGGACTACACAGAAAAAACATTGCTTTGTTTGGCTATTTTTTATCAGTTATCTGCTTTCTAATTATTGGGGCTGGTCTTTCCCTTATCAGTGCTCTATTGAACTGTGTGTGTAGCCATCAGTCTTTTACCTCAGTCTGTGCCTCAATACTGCTCTGCCTGACAGAGACAGTGGAACAGACCTCACAATTAAACCTGAAAACCATTGCAATTGTGAAAGGATTCATAACACACACTCTAGTGACCATGTTGTCCTTCTTAATCCATCATCAGGAAGAGGATCTGATTATATTTATGTTGTATATGTTAGTATTATTGCTTATATTATCATCAATGTTCTTAATGTGAATATATTTGTTATATATTTCTATATTTGCTCCTTTGAGGGCTATGTTAAAGATGCTTCAAAGCAGGCAGCTCTAGCAGCAGATGATTTCCATGCAGCCCAGCCCATGCCAGGCTCCCCCCACAGCTGCTCCACGTCACCCCCATACCTGAGGTTCGCTCCATCTACTCTTAGCTTTTGTTATTTCCAGCACAAGGATATTTGTCAGGAGATAAGTTGGTCTTTTTATAGTCAGGACTGGAGTTTCCATGGTGAAATTAGCCAACAGGAGTTTCCTCTGCAAAGCAGAGCATATCCTTTACTGGCAAAAACACGTTACTCTCTTGGTTGTGAGGAAGTGTCATTGTCCAAGATCTATTCTGGTTTTTAAGAGCCCCGTATTCTCAAAGAAATATTTTTAACCTGAATGGAATATTTATACTGTCCAGTGAGAGCAGTTTGCCAGGTTATTCTTAGTGCTGCTTCTGTGTTTGCTTTATTTGTGCATCACTTCTTCCCCACTGATCTTTTTTTTACATGTAATAGAAACTGAAAGTAAGGGTAATAGATGAAAGTAATTCCTGGAATTAATCTACTGACAGAGCCAAAGTAACACTGGAGATTATTTTGATGCCCCACAGTCAATGTGTATCCTTACCTACAGGAATGGTTTCCATACAGTGTTTTCTGGAAGTTTCAGAAGCCTTTGGGGATGCCCAGAGCCAGCACAGGGACCTCGCTTTCAGTACCAGACATCAAGCAGAAAAACACCTCTTCTTCTTCTGATATTTGATGTGCTGAGCTAGAAAATGAAAAACCATCTTTTAAACTAGGAACCTCGGAGCAGAAATTAATAAAAAGTTGATTGTGAAACCATGTGTAAGAGCTCTGGTGCTGGCACAGAGCTGGTTTTGTGGGCTCACCCTGATCTCACCCGCAGTGAACATGGACCAGCCCCATTAAAACCCACAGGGTTACAACATTATAAACCCAGTGTGAGACCACAGTCACAACCAAGAGGCACCAGGGGATTATATCTGTAATAAGTTAAAGAAATAGGTTTGGGCTGTTTTCCCTTAGGCCTTCTTATCTTAATAAATTGGCATTTTGCTGATGCAGAGTAGCTAAGGCCATGCCTGGTTGCACTGCTGGCATCACTGACATGCCTGTATTCCAGTATTTTGCAGCATCGAGGCATTTTGGTGCTTATCTGCTCCAGCATCCTCATCTTTCTTCCCTCCATGCCTCCCCAAGGGAGCAGAGTGACTGTGATGGATGGATTTTACATTGCTAACAGTCACTTAGAGCTGCCTGCTACTCCCTGATGGAACGGCTCTGATTCTGCCACAGAATAATGAGAATTAATGACTCATCTGCTAATTATGCTTTTGTTTTATATGTTTGTGCTTTTTTTTTTTCTGCAGGAACTGAGCACCCTTGTCTCTTACTGAGGGCAAGACATGAAGCCTGCTTCAAAATCAGAGTAGTGTATGAGGTATGAGCATGAGCAAGAAATCACACTTTGCACTGTTGGGGTCACCACAGCAGATCTGCCTTCTGGTAGTTCAGAAATATCCCCCTAAAATACATCCATCCTGGTGACAAATGTTGGTGCAAAGCAGTTCTTTGACATGTTTATTTAAACATTAATATGAAGGGAAAGGTTAGATTAAATCATTCAGATTAGAAATTCCAAACATTCTGTTCAAAACACATGGCTAATAAATCTTACATCCCTGTCTTCTAAAATAAACAATTCACCAGAACGAAAATGCATGTGGTATAGAATGTGATCTTTAGTTTGTATACCTACCTTCATCAACGAGTTTGGGCTAAAAGCATCAAAAGGCAGCTTTTCACAAAACACAACAGATCAATACCTGCAGAGGGTTGGAGATGCTTCCAGAGAGATGATGCAAAACTGCACCATGACAAGCTCTGGATTCTACCTGGTACTGCAAACCCAACCACCAAAACAGGGGGATGGAGTCTGAGGCTTCATGTCCTAATTCCCATGTGCAATATTAATGATGGCATCAAGTGGTGAGATGATTTTATTGTCACTTCAGGGTGTTTTATATTGCTTCAGGATCACCTTGCTCCTCAGGGACAAAGAGATGAGTAACAGCAGCTCATTCCAAAAATCAGTGATATAAAAACCTTAATGGGGCTATGAATTTTGCTTAACTTTTTATTGGTTTTATATATATCTGAGGCTCCGTTGCATGCCAAGGCATGAGGATGGAGAGAGCCAGCAGCAGCACTCCCAGCCCTGCCTCCCCTCGCTCTCCGTGGCCTGCAGTAACTCATTTCACCTCTTCCAGCTTCTTCAGGATAATTATGCTCAGCCCACAGGGGTGTTGAAACAGATTAATTATCTAAGGCTTGTAGAGACCTTTGAAGATGCCAAGCACTAAGTGCTGCTTGTTCCAAATGTGTGCTATTGCACACCCAGTGCATGGCAGGATGGGGAGTATTTGATATTGCACAGCTGGAGATGAAAAAGAAGTGAGGAGCATCCTTAGGGAGCCTGACCTGTGTGTGTTTATAAACACAGTTCTTTCCCCATCTCAGTGCTATATTCTATTTGAACACCTTTCTCAAGGCCTTAATAATTTGGTGTATCAGGTATGCCTATGTAAACTTCCAAGAAAAGGTATAATTTGGAATTTAAAATGACCATTAGACCCTTGGCAGTGGCCACAGCTGCCAAAACTCTGGTGACTTTTAGCCAAAATCAGTTAGTTTTAATTTTCAACACTACGGCAGCTGTGCCCTTGTTAGACAGACCACAGGTGGGGAAGTCTGGACTGAACAGAAGGAAACCTCTTGCCAGGAAGGCAACACAAATCTGAGACAGGGATGATTCTCTGTTCTTAGAGGTTTCAGCCAGTGAAGGCAGTGGCCACCTTGCTCTCCTGCTCTGAGCAGAGAGAGTAGCAGAGTAGTAAAGACTACCCCAGTCAAGAGAATTTAGGGGGCATCATTAGCAAACCCCTGGGTCAGTTCAAACCAAGATTTTCTTGAAGCAATTGCAGAAACTCAAGTTTGAGGATCATAATCCCAGATGTCCTTAGAGTAGGAAGAGACACACTAAGGGCTTGTCAGTGTGCAAAGGTCGGACCCTTCTGTTTCCAGAACAAATAAAAACAAAGCTGAAAGGCTCCGTGCAGTCAAATACAGCCCCTAGAAAGGAGGATTTTGCTTGTGAAATCACTACCCAAGCGTGGGAAGGGAGAAGTTGTCATCTTAATTCACCTCTTATCCTTCTCCTAAAACATTTTGTTCCCTTTTTCTTTTCTCCATCTGTTCCACTTAAGCAGCCATTTACACTCTGCATACCGTTTACCTCTGTCTGTCCTCACCTCAGACAAAGGGTGAAGTTCCCCCTGAACTTCCAGCATTCATCCCAAGAAACCATCTTGAGCCCAGTGCTGAAAGGTGACAAATATCTTTTCCATGCTGCAAAGCCTCAGTTTTCATTTACATGAAGACAAGTGACACACTGCACATCGTAGGATGTTCTCCTGCTGGGTCTGCAAAGAGCTGCTCAGGTAATTATTAAAATCTTAATTTCAGCTGTCAGCAATCATTTCAGTTCTGCCTGTCAGCAAAGACTGGAACCACGTGTCTGACAGCAGGCTTCAGGCCCTGGATGTAAAGTCATCTGCTGCACAAACCCAACATTTCACAATTCTAGTGCTTTATAAACAACCTTTCCCTGGCCACTCAGTCCTGCCTCTTTGTTTTAAAGCTAATACCTGCATTTCTTAAGCACGTAGTCTTGCCAAATGGTTCTCTCTTTCTCCATATGATAATGTTTTATTATACTAAAATCTGAATTACATTTCAGCCTCACATTTAGTTGCACTAACTAGCTACTGGTGTAGCTACATATTTTAAGGTTTCTTCAACTGAGATAATTCACTGATGCCTGTGGTCCTGCATACAGCACAGCCCCATGAGCTACAGGAGATCCTCTGCAGGCAAGACAATGGCACCAGTCCAGGCTCTGCACGATGTGATGGCCAGAGGTGGCCTTGCTGGGGGCACAGCTGCAGGAGCACACACCCACAACAAGTGAATTTGCAGTAAAAAACAAGCATCCAGTTCTGGGGTTTCACCCAAAAGCGAGTAGTTACCTGTCACCACACTGGAATGGGCTCAACAGAGGGCAATTAACAAAAACCTTTGTTTATCTGAGATTTATGGAGATGATACCCATTGGGGCAAGATGCTCCCCATGAGCACCAAGAACACATGCCTGCAGTCCACAGGAGACCATGAGCTGCTGGGGGAAGAGTTCAAACACTCACAATAGCTTCACAAAAGCAAAAGCTTCATTCTGGGAAGCAGAGATCCTCTCGTCCTGGGGCTCAGATGAACAATCCTGCTCTCTTCCAGACCTCTCTGGAAACCTCCCAGCCACACTCTGGTGTCAATGGATCCTGCTCAGTTCTTGACATTTAACATGGTCACAGAGAGAAGTGGTTCATAGAAAGCTCCTTGTTCTTGCCCAGTAATGAGTGAACATGGGTGTAGAAAATTATTCTTCTGAATAATTCTAGCCTTCTAAAAACTGCATCTGCAGGCAGCTTGTTCTGCAAATCCCATGGCACCTGGCTGCACCACGAGTGGTTGCTTGAATTCAAATGTGCAAGGCTTATAGAGTAAGGAATATTATCTTCATATTGAAAAAACTTTCTAAAAATATTATTATGTACCCAGTATCAAGATATCGTAGGCAACAAGATCTGACTTTTTTTTTTCAATTATTATTCATGTACCATGGAATATGTATTTAAGTAGCATTGTAAATTAATGCTAGCAAAATGTAATTTGTAATTTAAATGTAAATCAGAATTGACTAAGAATAGAATTAAGCTTTGAATGCCTAGGTAGTATCTACTAACCAAACTGTTAGTGCTTATTTTCACTAAGATTTTAAAGCGTATTATTCACCTTGAATATCTCAATGCATATTACCTGTATATGTGTGGTATAAAAATGTAAATAGTAATAAAAGATTAGGTTAATGTTGAATTCTAGTTCGAAGCAGTTGTGTGAAACTGCAGACTGCTTTATGGGAATCTTTATCAGTGTGTGGAGGCTGCCTGCTCAGCCAGGGGGGCATCAGAAATAAACAAAATCTTCCTGCCACAAATGGTGATGCTTGAATTTAATACTGCAACAGAAATAAAAAGACATGATGTCTTTTATATTAATCAGACACCACATAGGCATAGAATCATCAAATCATAGAGTACCAGGGTGGAAGGGACCCCAAGGATCACCTAGTCCAGGCTTTTAACTGGCTGCCAGGTTGATGAAGAGCTATTTACTACCTCGCTCTGGGTACAGCCTGTCAGCCAGTTCCCCACCCGCCACCCAGAACACTCATCTAGGTCATAACAGGTCAGTTTCCCCAGGAAGAGTCTGTGTGGGAGCATGCCAAAAGCCTGGAGAAGTCCAGGTAGGCATTGTCCTCCCCTTGCACCTCAGCATGGGCATTTCCCCACTGATGAACCACCTGACTTAGGTAAGCTGGCTCAGGCCAGTTGGAATGGGAGCTAGGCAAGATTCTACAGCATTCAAGTCCAGTTTAAGAAAACTTCAGTCTTAAAATGACCTCAGTAAAACAAACAAACATGGTCTTGTGTAAGGAAAAATGGAGATTGTGAAAACACAGCAGAAATAAAGCAGAAACACAGTCACTCTCGCTGACAAACAGTGGTAATGACAAGTGACTAATAGGCATGACTGCTCATAAAGATGAATTTATCTTTAATTTCCTCTCTCAAACTTTTCAGGAGCATGAGCAATATTACTTCAACTTTTCTCAGAAAGTTTCTTGTTTTTGATGGGAAAGGAGGTACCTTGTAAAATGCTGCAAGAAATTCACCTGGGTTGTGTCACACTTGTTCATTTCAGCTCCCTGGCACAACTTGCCATGGAAAGGACTCACTCACCATGGTCACTTCAAAACCTTGAAGGGCAATGTTCAAAACAGAGCCCCTGGCTCCTTTTAAAGTCTTTTTCCATCCCAGTATAAGTCAAGGAAGAAAAGTATGTGCTACCAGCTTCACAGAGATAAACTCAGTAACTTCAACAACACATTGGAGAAGTTCACCAAGAAACTGGCTTCAAAATAAAGCTCAAAAAAAGAACTGATAGGAAAGGAGACAGTCAGGATTACCCTTCATTCAGAGAAGTTTGATTTCTTGTTCTTCCTCTGGACAGAGACCTGGCAGGCAGGATGCTCCAGTGCATTAAATACATGTCTGTCTCAGGCAGAGCACCTCTGTAGGAGGAGGGGACACCCCCTTTCAGTCTCACTGCTGCACAGCTCCCAAAGCCTAAGCACTGACAATATGCTGGTCAGCAGAAGGGTGTGACTCAGGAAAACAAACCCCCAAAAAAGTGTAACTTCACATATCCAAGGTACCATATGATTAATTCACTAAGATGTTTAAAGCAGTTCAATATCTAGATATCTTCTTAGATATCTAAGTCTTCATTTTTCTCTGAAAGAGCCACTTTTCCAGGGGAACCATTCCATCCTGCTCCCTCAGAGGTGCTTTTTTTCAGTGTGCACCTGTCTCCAAAGCAACTAAGCACTTGTGCTGGGAGTGGAGCTGCGTTCACTGCCTCCTACACACGGCGCCTCCCCTCCTGGCTCTTCTCCATCTCCATGGAAACCCCCATGCTCCCATCCCAGATCACCTGCTCTTTGCTTTATCAATCCCTATGCTTTATTCCCAGTGCTGGTGCCAGCTTCCAGTAACAGCAACACCCCGTAGGCTATAGCCCACGCCAGGACCGAGTCACTTGTGTGTGTGTTAGTGTGAAGGGGATGGGATGGGCTTTGTTTCCATCAATTATAGCAAAAAAAAAAACCCCAAACC
>VYZU01018790.1:12371-55011 GCA_013401355.1 Ceyx cyanopectus | reverse complement strand
GGAGGAAGATGTTATTACCCACCTTCCTCATCCAGAACGTTTACATGCAGTGGAAATGAGAAAGGAGGTACCAGTCAGGGAGACATCTCAGCTTGTCATAAAAGAGCCCAGCTGCTCTGTCACAAAGCAGCCATCGGTTATTAGGAACACAGAAAACAGCAAGAAAAGATATCTCCCTTCTGACAATTTTGAATGAGGAAGAAAAAGTCAACTTGATCTCAGAGAGCATGATCAAGTTGCTGTCAGGTTAAAAACAACAGCAAGAAAAGCTTTAATGTTCAAGCAGAAGAAAAAGCCAGGAGTATGGACAGTCAGCTCCATTAAGACAAAGCTTTTTAAGGAACACACAGTTATAAACTGCCTCAGCAACGTTCAGTCTTGGTAAGACAAGCTGAAAGCTTCTTTTTGTAAGGGATCCCTTTGATATTTCCTTGCTTGAAGTTATATCTCTACCATGCAGGGGAAAGGCTTTCAGAGAAGGCAGAATGTTAGAAGTGGTACACATGCACGTTATCCCCATGCACCTGTCACCAGTTTACTTTGCTATTATATCAAGTGACCAGTTGATTTATATCATCCTGAAATCACATCCTGATTTTTCAGGGAGCCAGAGAGAAAGATACATGCCACTAAGAGCTGGCAGTTCACCAGAAGTAATGTTCTCTTCTGGAGGACAATGGCAAGAGGCCACACAGCAGGCCACTGGACGCATGATACTGCAAACTGCATCTCATCAGGACACAAGACTCCCTAGACCCCTCCCATGGTTACAGGGGAAAAGCTGCTCTGAACGACAAGTGCAGCAGAAGTTTCTGGTTTTCCCCTGATAGAGATGCTCATCTCCTCTGCCTAAAGTTATCCTTAAATACCCATGCAGTAACATACTTGCCTATCACTCAGGCACTTCAACAAAAAGCAACAATTCAAATTAGAATCACTTTCACAAAGCAGATTAGAATCCATCATGACTTCCATCCTCCACTCCCTGCTGAGGGCCAAACTCCCTCTCTGCTCCAGCTAGAGACAAATGAACAGGCTCCACACTTGTGAAATACTAGGTTTGCCTGCTATCTGTAGGACTCAGGAATTGTAACATGCATTAGGGTCATAGTACCTCAAAGCACTCTAAAACGGCAAGTTATTTTTGTCATGCAGACATCTACAGATGTATAGAGAAACTACAAAACCCACTGTCTGTCTACAACTGAAAGGTGACTAGCTCAGGGACAGCAGGATAGGATGAGAATATTATCCTACAAAACTGGACAGCAGGTAAAACAGAGAGAATCAGGATATACCAGAAGGGTAGCTAGGGCTCCACAGTTCTCATGAGAAGGATGCCATGGTATTTTCAGGGACTGCAAGCAGGAAGGATGTCAGCAGAAAGTTCTGGCAGACTGGCAGTACAATGTGTTTGGATGCAAGCAGGTCCATATCGGCTTCCATTCAAGTTTCAAGGACAGAACAAAATATTCTGTGACCTTCATCAAGAGCTGCTGCCCACAGCACTAATGCAAAACACGCTACATGTTTCCTTTACAGCTTTGGGGAAACTGACCACAAGGTGCCACTGATTTGCTGCCAGCATCACCAGCTGGAGCAAGCCATCCAGCACAGTCACTCTTCAAGTAAGGTCAGGCTAAGGGAGTACAAGGCTCTGTCCTAAGCATCTCCCCTCCCTTTCAATAGGGAAGTGAGCAGAGATAAAATGACCACTCCCACCAGGGTGCCAACATTTGAATTCCAGAGCTGCCTAACATGCAGCACAGTGGATGCCGTCAAGCCAGGAAGAAAGTGGGTGGAGGGGAAATAAAGGAAAGACAGGTGAATCTACACACAGCATTAAAGGTGAGGTTGGCCAGGGAAGGATGATAACACAGTTGAGAAACAAAAGCATTGCCTTCCCAGTGAAGGCAGACACGTGATGTTCATCATGGCGACCACAAGCCTCCAAATTGTGTGCAGGGCATTTTTAGCATCTGTGGTCAAAAAGAAAACCGGTGTCTCTTCTCCTGTGCACTCTTGTAGGAAAACTGTGTGCTCCATTCCAGTAGGATCTGCTGCATACAGAACCTAAGATGGACACAATACAAAACCTCCAGCTTTTTAAGTACTGTGGCTGCTCACCTCAACTCCTGGAAGAATGGTACCTCTGGATTCTGTACCTTTCATGGGCTTTCACTGTTTCAACTGTTCTCAAGGGTCTTCTCCTGCTCCTTGGTGGACTAAGCCTTGGTTAGTTCAGATGCTACATTCCCAGCCACAGGAAGATAGATGTACGCTCTGGGACCAAGCAGCTCTTAACCCTCCACACAGAGCACAGGAGACCTGTAGATAAAGTGGTCTCTGTTGACAGGATTTTGGGTCAAGACTGGTCTTCGAGAAGTCAGCAGAATAGATTAGCATCAGAACACCTCAGAGTCCATTACAAAACCCTCCACTCGAACAGATTGTTCTTACTGTAACTACCATAATACTAATAGCAGCATAATTATATAATTCTCCAGCCCCCGGTTTAAAAGAAGATCTGCTTAGAGAAGACTGGAAAACTCTACTGAAATCCAATAATGTCCTATGAGATACCAATTTAATTTTATCCTCCAAGTACTTGGACATCACAAAGGTGCAGTAATGCATGCTAAAGAAAACTTCAAACTGGTTTTCTACCTCCATTGGAATCTACCAAATACTCTTCTCAATATCCTTCGGCTGTACTGGGCTCCCTTGTAACTAATCTCCTCTCTCCAGCTAATGCCAGGCTTACCATAGGAATTTCCACAGATCCAGAGGTGCCACAGCACACTCTGATCCTTCAGATGCTCTCAGAAGCTACAGTTTTAATTTCTTAGCACCACTATTCTAAGTGTTCTTTTTGCTAAAGGAGAAGCAGCACTTCTCCCATCCTCTCCTTCCCTTCACCTGATATCCTGGAAGGACTCTTACTCAACCCTGCTTACTACCACTCTAACTCCTCAAAACATTTGGTTTCATGAAGATGCTGTGATGGCCCTGGAGACTGCATCATCACTTGGCTCCAAAGTCAGGTCTCTCAGGGCAGCAGAGGATGAGCTGAAGCATTGCTCCTTGCACTTTGCAGTGCACACAGACCAAGGATGCAAAGGCTACAGTACTGCTGCTTCTCGCTGCTTCAAGAGTGCAGTGGTTACAGCAGTGCAAAATTGAGCTGACTAGCTCTTTTGCTTCTCAACTTTGGCATCTTACAGGGAAGGAATGCTCTATCACAAGATGAGGAACAGAAAGGTAACAGGGAGGAAACCACACAAAAAAATAAACATGTCCTCAATCAGGCCATGAGGTAAGCGAAATATGCAAACTCCCAGGTGGTGTCTTGCAGACAGGGACAGGACAAAAACCATTTTATCTGAGGACAAAAGAAAATAATGTTTTCAGAGACCTCAAGTGAGGCATGTAGTAATACAGACTGCTGTTTCATATGCTCTCCCCTCACTCACCACCTTCACAGCTCACCACTCCTCAGTTGTCAGTTGCATGAATTCAAGTTGTCAATTGTATGAAAGTCTGCTTTGTAAAGCCAAATCAGTAGCAGATCTAGCTGGGTTAAAAATAAGGTTCAAGAAAAGTGCCTAGGCATGGGAACATGCAACTGAGCAGCAAAAACTTACTAAATTACTTCACCAACTCATTTCTCACCAAAATAGTGGTATCATGTAGATACATCCCCAGAAACTCAAAATTACAGGACTTTTAAAAGCCATGTTCATCTAAGAAAATCTCCAGTGAGGCCCATTCAACTACTATGAGCTTACTGACCCCTCCCAGCAGCATTAAGGAAGAAGCACATCTCAAGAAGGGATCTAGAAGAAGCAGCAGCAGTGGGTAACAGCTTTCAAAGCCAATCCTGGCAGTTCACATATGCCAAGCAAGTGGAGTACAAGTCACAAATGCTGTAGACAGCACCAAGATGAGCGGTCAAGATTACCTTCAGGGCTGAGGATCCGTGGGTAAAGAGCACATGGCATCCACATCCCAGACAATGCACATAAACCCTGTGCAAAGGAAAGCAGGAGAGTTCCTGAGGAATGTGTAACAGCCCGAGCAACAGAGAGATGCAGGTTGAAATGCCCAGAGGAAGGCAAGATGGGTGCCCTGTGGGTCCAGAGGGAGGCAGTTAAAGAAGGAAGGATGCAAGAAGTGCTTGATGCCATGGTGATGGGTTGAGTGCATAGACTCACGCAGGCAGGCAGAAACCACATTGCCTCCAGCTATTTTGGAAGCGGGTGGCAGTTGTTTGTGCATCCCTAGGATAAAAGCTCTCCAAGATGGATCGAGGAAGGGAGTAATTAAACCCCAGGAAGACAATAAATAACGAGAGGCCATGCAACAGCAGCAAGATCCTAGTGGTCACAGAGAAGAACTGTCCCTCCAACCCCACCCTCTTTCCTCCCCCCATCCATCACCAACCACTTGGGGTTTGGCAGTGTGCTCACTTTCCCACAGTAGCCGATCTATTACGGTTTGGAAGAGCGTTCCCAGCCTCTTCCTTCCCCTCCTCCTCCCCTTTCAGGCCACAGGGGTCCTGCTTGGCAGCCCCCGGATCCCCCTCTTTGAATGTCTGGTGATCAGCCAATCCCACGCAAAGAGTGTTAACCCCTCTTCAGCAGGAACAGCCAGAGAAACCTGACTCCGTGCTGAGAGGATTCTCTAGGGTGTCTCCCCTCCTTCTCTCCTCCCTATACCCAATCCACCCCTCACACACCCCCATTCTCTTGTCTCTTTCCTTATATTTCTCAAAATCTAACTCCAGCCCTGGGGGTGTTGCATCTTCCCGAAAATGTTACATGAACCCATGGGAATGTTTCTTGGGCCAAAAACAGACCCGTATTTATTTGTCTCTTCTGCCTTTGTTCTTCATTTCCTCTTTCAAGACTTAGGCAAGACCTCGACACAGTGCCGCCTGGATCCCCCGCTGCCACTTCACTTTGTTATTATTTTCGGAAAGAAAGTGTTGATAGTCCGAGAGCTCTTCAACGCCTTGCCCCAAGGCAGAACTACATCAGCCTGGACTCCCACCTCCAGGGCAGACAAAGGGCACCAGCTCCGAGGCTCTGCAGAGCACCTCAGGCTCCAGCTTGCAAAGACAACCCCATGCTTGTGTTATCCTTCTGACTGCAGCATCACAGCCCCTCGGATTAAATACACATGAATCAAATCTTCAGTAACGGCTCTGCAATGTTAACAGGCATATGGTACCACGAAACGGGGCAGTTTCCCAGAATGAAATCAAAAGCCTCCTAATGCACTTAACTCAGGGTCACATAAATCTCTCTTCTGCCTCCCACAGACGGCTGGATCTTGTTTACAGGCATTGCAGCAGGCCTGGGTCTCAACAATATGTTTACTTCGCCTGTACAAACATTCCCTTTCACTAAACAAAGCAGCACCCTGGTCTCAGATTAAACCAAGCAGGAAGACCTGAGAGCAAGTCTATGGGGAAAGAGGGAGAAAGATAGTCTTCACTGATGCAATCAAATGCTATCCTGGACATGATACAGGTTTTGGGACCATTTGCCTTCACAGTCTTCCCTTAGATTGCCTTATTTCTTAAGAAGGACAAGGAGGAATTTTCCATTTAGTTATTAATGTCCCTGACAAGAAGTGAAACCATTTGATGAAAGAATGAGGTTTGTTTCAGGCTGAAAACCCCAACAGCCAGGCCAGGGCCAGGTGGGACAGGACATCTGGTGACTGTCTGGCCAACTCTTCCCCAAATGCAAAAGCCACAAACTGACATTGTGCGGACAAAAACCGGGAAGCTGAGCATTTCTGTTTAACAGTTCAGTAGACTGCCACAATCACTTGATTACACGCCAAGTTCCTTTTCCTCCCCTTTCAGGTCTTCGGTAACACAAACATTTATATTGAACTCTGTTTCTGAGAAGTCAGCTTCCACAGCCAGGTCAGAAAGGAGGGAGAGGAGTAAGACAAAACCAATGTGTAAGCACACTGTGAAAATTACTGGAGAACAAGAAGGCTATGCAATGCAGAGTTTAAGTCACCAGGACAAGCAGGGCAGGAGCAGGAGAGCTCACCTGCATGGTACAGTGACCTGTCACAGCGAGGTAGAGGGCCAAAAGGCATTAAGTTCATTTGTAGGTGGGTGCTCAGCCCACCCAGCTCATCTGCTGCAGGAGCTTATAAAAAACTGCCTCACTCATCCTCTGCCTTCAACTGCTTGCTTTTCAGTTTAATCACTGATAAATTATGGGAATTTCAATTGCAGTTTGCTGCTCAACCATCTGATCTTTCAGGTCTTCAGGTCTTGATGATTTCTTGTAAAGTCCAATGGATCATATCACGCTAAAGCCAAAAAACACTTTGGTAGGACAAGAAGGGCCTCTGAAAGAAAAGAATGCTCTCATGCATCTGAATATTTTAGAGAGGAGTCTCAATGACCCCTGCCCCAGATCTACAGCAGAGCACTGTAATTGAGTCAGGGGCCAAATCCAAGCACCAGATTCACTGTCTACTGCAAAGACAAGATTTTGAACTCAGAAACCTCACACGCAGTCCCAAGCCACAGAGATGTTCTGCAGTACCACAAACATGGGAGGTGTGGAAAAAAGAACTGGATTTTCATTGCAGTTCAGCAGCGCAGAAGCATATGCGAAGAAACGCTGGCATAAAGGAAACCCACAGCACTTCCTCATCACTAAGTGATAGACTCTGGATGCCTGACAAACTCCCCTTCCCCCCCCACCCCCCCTCCCCCCCCCAGCACTCACGGGAAGCGAGAAGACTCTGTTCCAGAGCACAACTGCACTATAAATAATTTGAGAGACTGATAAATTATGCAAAAGCAATCCCATCGTCCCCCTGGCCAAGCTGAACACAGGTGTGGTCAATCCTTCCTTCAGAAGTTGCTGCTAGATGAAGATTTTGAGGCCACAGAGGCTCTGTGCCAATAGCACGTATCTGAGAGCACAACAGCTACTTGCCAGCAGTCAAGACTGCACCAAACTACAGCATGACACAAGGTATTTGGGGATGCAGGGCTGATGAGGAAACAGCAATTCCTTTAACCCACCTCTTCTTCAGAGACCTTACATGGCCTCAGGTGAAAAAAAAGCAGGAAACTGTGACCCCTTCAAGAGAGGCTGTTTAGTTCATCTTGCCTCATGCTTAGTTGGCAAGATCCGCAGCTGTGGACAGCACCGACGCAGCAAGGTGGGGAGGGGAGGAATGGACTGCTTGGACAGGTGGGAAGGAGAAAAAGGAACTGAAAACAGTCTGGAGGTAGTAAAGAATGAATGTTTTTGCTGGCACAAAAAACATACGGGGAAGACTGAGCTGAAAGTGGATAGAAGCAGTCTGCTTTTCTGTCTCACTCCTTTGCCTTCAGGAGATGTTGCCTCCTTGAATATCAGGGCCATGGAGGTTTCCCTCAGCAATGGGGTCATTAAACAACAGTGCACAGCTTACACTGATCACTCCTGGCACCGTTCTCCTCCCTTTCATCTGTCTCAGAGCCGGCCCTCCCACTACAAGCTCCACGAAAACAGGACTCTCTCATACACAGTGAGCACCATCCACTCTCAGTCCCTGCACAGACAAACCCTTCTTCCAAAGCCCTACCTTTCCTGGCTCCTGCAGCCTCTCAGATCTGTCTGTGACTAACATGCTCAGTCTGCATGGCCTCCATCCTCCTCCTTTGCCCTGCTAGAAGCATTTGTTCCAGGGGAAGGAAAGTGCTCCCATAGCCCTCTCTTCAGCCTCAGCACAACCAGCTTAAAATCTCCGCGCTGTAGCTTACCTTCCCCTTCTTTCTTAAAGGGCTCAGCATCTAGAAGTGACTCCCTTTCACATCTCTTTGCCACCTTGTCTCTCCCACTCTCTATTCAGCTCCAGTATCTGCGTGCCGGAATGGGGGATCCTAACGCAGATAAAGTCAGCGTAGCAGATACCTGCGTTTAGATCACAGGTTTCACAGTTGCTGAAGCCCTTATGCAGTGGGTCTAATTTGCATTAGTCTTTCGGTCTGCTCCAAATCTGCTCGCTGCAGCTTGGGTATCACGCAAGACACATGCGGCAATATCCTGAGATAAAAAATACCCCAAAGCCTCAAAGAGATGACAGAGTTTGATTATGCTTGCTAGCACTGGCCCAACCTGTAAGGATTTACACTCCGAGGGGAAAATGGCATTCCTAGGGAAAGGCAGCAGGAAACTGGGATTATAGATTAGGCAGCAGATCAAGGAGGCAATATCTGCAGTGAAAAGGGCAGCAGGATCCAAACCGTGACTAGAAAGTTATTGATAACCCCTGGCTCAGCACCCACCCATTCTCTGGGATTTCTGAGACAGCTAGTGATGAAGGAAGTGTGAGGAGCTTCAGTTGTGGTTCTCCTGCTGAGCCCATGCATGTGCCACTGGGCATGTCACAACCTTGCTCTGTGCCTCAGTTTGACTGGGTGGGAAACAGGAGGGATACTTTTCTACTTCAGGTAAGGGGCTTGCCTAACTAAAAGAATCTTAAGGGGTTGAGGCCCTTAGAGAGAAGTCTTGTCATACAACACAAGACACGGATAATCTTCAGAAAGAAGAGCTGTCCCCACTACCTCTCTCTCTCTAGAGAGCCACATCCTCCCCTCCTGCTGCTTGCAGCTTGTGTATTACTACCTGAAAAAGACTGCTGGCAGAGCTCAGTTTGCTCATACCCCACAGCCATGTCTGACTTTTTTTTTTTTTAAATCACTCTTATTTAGACAAAGGCCTAGGCACTCCCCTAGCTGGGGAAACATGGAATGTTAGCTGAGCTCATCAAGCTGCCTATTCAACTGGGGTTCTCGATATGAACAGCCAAGGCCCTCACAGCAAGCAACTCAGGTAACTTTTGCTATCCTGAGGCAGGGAATAATCCCTAACTTCGTAATTCACAGCTCAAGAACAAGCCCTTGCTTTTTTAAGGCAGGTAGTTCCCTTCATGATGCTTCTTCCCTCAGCCTGCCTGGTGAAAGCTCTGAGTGCAGTGCTGCACTCCCTTTCACCTATCAGCAACATTAGGTAAGTTTCTCAGCACAAAAATACACCCACCCTCCTTCAGGTGTTCAGAGGTTTTAAGAGCAGGAGGTACCTGTTGTGTTGCAGGAGGAGCTTGAGGAAAGTGAAGGATTTGCTCTGCAGAGAGTGCAAAAAAGTCAGAAAAGGAAGGTAAAGAAATAATGTTTCTGCTTTCCTGAGAGCCAGAGTCCATTTCTCAGGGAAGCAAGCATGGAATTCTCATGTACACCCTACACTGCTGCTCCAGCATATGCCATCTCTTCCAGAAGAAAGAAGAGGAAACTCAGAAGTTCCACAACTGCAACTCTGCCCTGGCCCCTGGAACAAGCAGGTGGTCATGGTACCCTGCAGAACATTGCTACTGGGGCACAGCCCTGTCCTGCACAGCAGAGTCCTAGCAGCACACCTGTCTAACTCTATCAAAGCACCCAGATCTGTTCACAATCCTACCCAGGCTCTACGCAGCAATGCCAAGGCCAGCCTGCACGCTCTCTTGCATGGCACTGCCCCATGTGCCTACCTTTCTCATTTTTTTTCCCAAATTGCAGATCCCACTCTAGTGGTTCATTGTAGTACCTACCACAAGATGCCATCCTGTCCTCAGGACAAACACAGTGCTGCCTCACCTTTTGTTGCAGAACTGCTGGGTGACAGCAGGGAAAAGCAGATGGGGAGAACTAAGCACACTCTTTTACAGTCAAGGCTGAAAACATGAACCAGCCCTTTGAGGCACCTTACACTGACCTAAAGATGTGAAGAGCCCTCTTGTGCCAGCCAGTACTCCCTCTGCCTTCCTCTCTATCAGAGTTATTGTCAGCTGTACCAGCTCCTTCAGCTACATCCCACTGATTGGGTCACACATTCCAACAATGTACAAAGGATTCATTTTAGAGCCACTAACCCCACCTAAAACCTAATCAGCCTTTAGGAATGAATGCTGGCCCAGCTTGCCCCATGTAGCCATTACCACTTTCCCCCACTTCCTAACTCTGCCTTATGATCTATTTTGAGGGGTGGGGGGCAGGCATCAATTTGTGGTAGCAAGTACACCTTAAGGATGCTGTTCTCAAGATAATGAGGAAGTTCAGATACAGTGACCTGAAAGCTCAGTTACAAACCTGCCACGAGACGCAGTTTATCTCTGTTTGCTGACAGGTCAGAACAAGGGAGGGACAGAGAGAAAACCTTGTCTGTCGTAAGGTGTCCTTCACACACTGAACTCACAAAATAGCATCTGTGTATGCTGTGCTGAACAACTGCTCACCCAGTTGTCACAAAATGTCACTTTTTTTTTTTTTTTGCCTAAACTCTATTAAAGCATTTGTGTTTCATGGTAGTTGTCCCCAGCAGGGCCTGCGGGCATTGCTACATGCACATGGTAAAAATCCACCCACATCTGTCACACAAGCATTCTTTGAAGACATGCAATAAACATGTTACACCAAGCTGTCAGGCCACAAAGTCACACCATACTTTGCCATTTGCAGATGGGAGAGAGGAGAAAGTTAAACAAAAGGTGTACAGGAAGCACATTAGCACCCAAACTTCATCAATACACTCCCCCCCCACACAGAGTGAGCAAATCTGTGCTTGCCACCATGCACCTGGCCTAGGTTAAACAGGCTCTGTGACCACAGAACAGCTCCAGCGACCTTCCAGACACGCTACCCATCTGGTGTTGGGCACAAGTACTCTAGATAAATGTTTACAGTTGTGAGCATCCCCTGAAGCTAACATCCGTGTAAACATACAATTTTCCACCTCCTCTTCTTGACCTCCTTGCTAAGGCAACACCCCTGTGCCACGCAGGAAACTCTTTCCAATCTTACCAGCATCTGGAGGGAGGCAGGCAGGTAGCAGCTCAGCCCCTGAACCCAGTTTGGAAATGCCACCCCACATTCTGGGCACCTCCAGTGGAGAGAAGTCTCAGCAGCACCTAGGACCAAAGGTGGGACAGCAAAAAAGGAGGTACTGGGCCACCTCATTAGGGCAAGAAAATGCCTGCACCTAGCCAGAATCCCTCCCCTCTCCTGAAGATATAATTGCCATATCCAGGATGTTAATAAACAAGCCACACAAGTATAACCAAGAATCCTCTCAGGAAGGGAATGTTACACTTTGCAGTGGATTTCTCACCACTACTGCAAAAATCACCTGAGGGTGTAGAGGAGCTATAAATCTTTGTCTTTTATGACACGCAGTGACACTCATCTTCTGCAGTTTGCCATAGTTTTCATTCAAAGCTTGTCCTAAAATGCTACAGAGAGGCTAGAAGCTCCCCATGGGTAGCTCTAATGACTGCTATTCTCCCACCCCAGCTTGGAGGACACGTTACCAGCACTACTACTGAGACTGAAAAACCAGCACAGGTGCTACAGCTTTGTTTAGGGGGACTTTGGAAACTGAAGGTGTGCTGGAGGGCGAGGACAAGTTTTCCCTCCCCCTGAGATGGTTTTCCCCTGTGTGTCAAGCACTAGCGGGTCCTGCTTGATTTCTGCTGCGGTAGCAAACAGGCTTCAGTAACAGGAACTTGGAAGTGCTTCCTAAATCACAGGCTCTAGCTGGACTCAAACACCACTTCTGCAGATGGGTGCTATATGGCATGAGAGTCACCATTTGAGGAAGGGGGCTTGAAAAGTGCCTGCTGACTCACACCATGCAGGGGTGGAGGAGACAGAGGCAGGAATTTGAAATTCTGTTTGCACAGGGATGGGGGTTCCTGGTGACTCAAGTCATACTTGTTCTCAGTGGTGCCACAAGTGTTTTCATGGGCTTGAACTTCCCCCTCAAGGGGAGGGATTTGAAGTTAACTGGAGGGCCATTCTCTGGAAGAGGAACATGCCTGGCAACCACACTGTGTGCTTGAGACAGGGCAGGCTCTCTCCTACCTCAAGCTCTGCCCTACAGTGGAAAAAAACCATGCAAGACCCCAGCTTTAGTTTTGGGAAACAGGCAGGACACCTGAGCAACCCAGGCACAGCTCATGGAAACACAGACTGTGGAATCCCCCAGAGGAAAGCCATGGACTAAGGCACCCAGAGGAGCCTCTCTTCATCCCCCTCTATGCTTCCTCCCTTGCTGAGCTGTCTGAGGAAGTCTAGAGCTACAGCAGATGTCATGTTCCCCGCCACTCTTGTCATGATCACACAGAGCACAAAACTCTCACAAGGACAGAGCTATGCCAGCCTGTGCCACTCCAGCAGGACATACAGCTATTTGCAGCCCACAAACAACCCAACAGCCCTGCATGAGCAAGGGGAACGTGGGTACTCACATCCCTTCGCAGCAAGCCCCAACACGGGGATTGCAGCAATCTGACATGGAGACGAAGCAGGGGGAGAGGGGACGCTTGATGATGATCATATACATATATTTGTATGTATGTTTTCCCTCCCACGAACACACTCCTGTTACTCCTTCTCGCTTGCTGCAGGCTTGGCACGCATCCCCAGCCCGTGCCCTCCTCGCAAGTCGAGCATGGGCAGGAGATGGGCCTTCGCTGCAGTGCCCCGGCCGGAGGGTGACTCCATCCCCGGCGAGCCCGCATATGCGGGCAGGGGGCTGGCTACATCGCCTCCCTCCTCCCCATCGCCGATGCTCCCTAGCAGGGGATGCCGGGATTATGGGGAGGAGGGGGGGAATGTGTGTGTGGGGGGAAGAGAATAAAAAAATAACACTAAAATAAATAAATAAGGAGCGGGAAGGTGGAGGCTCGGCGAGGGAAGCCTCTCCGGCAGAGCCCGCAGGGGATGACGCCGCACCCCCGGGCTGAGGCACAACTTGCAGGTGGCGGCAGCAGCGGGTGGGGGACGGACCGAAGGAGGTCCCGCCGCCGCTGCTGCCCGCAGCGCCCGCCGCCCCGAGGTGTCTCCACCGGGGAGGGCGGCTGTACGCTTCCCCCAGCCCCACCACCCCCCACGCCCTCTCGCTCACTCACCCCCAGCCGGCGCAGCGTCGGTGCCCACCGGGCCCCCGGCGGGGCGAGGCTGCCGCTCGCCCCCGGCCCGCCCGCCGCCCCCCGGCATGGCGAGGCGCCGGCCGCGGCGAGGCGAGGAGAGCCCTCAGCCCCCCGCCGCCTTCCTCCTCCTCCGCCGCCGCCGCGCAGCAGCCCGGCACCTCCTCCCGGCCGCGGGAAAGGATGCGATGCGGAGCCGAGACTAGTCGAACCCCGCCGGCAGCAGCGGGCAGGGCTGCAGCAGCCCCTTTTGTGCCGCCCTCCCAGCCTGTCTCCTCCCCCGGCGCGCCCGCCCGCCCCCCGGGCCGCCGCGGGCCGCCGCCGCCCGTCCCCCCCGGAGCACGGCACGGCCGCCCCCCCGCCGCTCCGCACAAAGGAGCGCTTTGTAGAGGGAGGGGGCTGTGGGCGAGGGGTTGGGGAGGGGGGGCGGCGGCTTGTGACAAGGCCGAGGGTGCTTTTATTGAGCGGGCTGCGGTAGAGAGTGCCGGCCCAGGCGATGCCCCCAAGGATGCTGTGGGATCGAGGCAGAGGCGCGGTGCTGTCTCGCAGTCCTGCGGCAGAGCCGGCCCTCTCCGCCGGCGGAGAGCATCCCTCCTCGTGCCCCGGCGGGCTTGGGAGGGCAGGAGTGGTCGCTGTTTGGCGAGAGGGAGGCAAGGTGAGGTGGAGATGTGAGAGCTGCCTTGCCCAGCGACGACCGGGAAGTTTTGCTGCGGTGCCAGAAATAGAACCTGCATCTGCTGACTCTCGATCCTGCGCCCCAACCGAAAAAGATGCCTTTTCTTAATTCAACTTTTCCTTGCCTTCTTTTTCATCGGGCCCATCTTTGGAAAGAAAACAAAGCCAAGCCAAAACAAAACACGCCACCCCCGCCTCCCCCCGCCCCGTCGAACGGCACCGCAACAAACATGCTAAAACGCAAGCACGGGACCTCACCCTTTGCGGCCAAGAGCTAATAGGAGGTCAAAAGGAAGCAGAACTAGAGTACGCCCTTCCTCGCAATTTGATGGGAATTTAGAGAAACAGTACATTAAAAATAAAGCATCATTGCCAACACCCCTCCAACCTGCCATTTATCAGATGGGTGAGCTGGGCGGCTCTCTTAAACCATTGCCGCCTTCTCTCCTGAGCAGCACTTGTGGCAACCCAATGGGGATGAACAAGAGCTTGCTCTACAAAATCTTCCGCCTGTTCTCCTCATCTTACCTAGCTGGCAGCAGAGAGGACTTCCCTAGGAAAGGGCTGTCCTAATTTTGAGTTTTAAGGCTGAGACTGTGTCAGAGTTCAGGCAAGGAGATGGCATAAATGAAGGGGAATTTTCCCTACTGCAAAACTCAGCTAGAAGGAGTTACTGGGATTCAGAAGTGTCTCAGGATTATTGCAGAAGTACTGGGAGAAAGGAATGAGATGGAGGATTAAGATAACAATATAGCAAGTAAAGTTATCACCACATGAGGGGTCTGATTTTGTGGCAGAACAAAATATCACACCAGTACAAGACCTTGAGCTTACAAAAAATCTCCATCTTTGATGACAACAATGGCATATTGATGGGAACATGCTGACAAGACATCCCCACCACTCCAGGTCTGGGATTATATTGCTCACCCACAGGATAATGGGCTCCAGGATAGCCATGGGTCCCTAGCAGAAAAGTGAGCTTGAAGGCAGTCCTTAGCTTCTGCATGTTTATGGGAAATTTGGCAGCCATGATTCAATTTGCATCAAGTCCACAACTGAGGTGTTGGGGTTTTTTTTTAGAGGGCTGGCAAGTGACAGCATTAGCCTCATGTCTGTGGATGATTTCAGCTCTGGGAGTATAAATCCTATTAGGGATGGGCAGCAATCACCAATTAATTTCCCCTAGCCAGCAAACACCCATCACAGAAGGGGTGTTTGGTGCTAATGGGAAGAAAACATCACTGTTTTGGACCTCCTTAGTTCACAAATATTATCCCTGGAGGGGTCTGAAGACAGACAACACTTTTACATGTTAGTGTGATAAAACTAAAGGCTTATGGGCTCACTCAGAGATTGCAAATGTTCATGAACATCAGACCATAAATCTAGAGGCAGAAAAACATCCCAGTGTACCAAGAGGCAGCTGCAATACCATAGCTCCCCTGTCCTGTGACAAACAGTCTTCGCCACTCTGAGTACTCCTAACTAGAGAGACAGGCTCCCACAGTGTCCCTGGAAGTGTTTGTCCCTCTTACCAGCTGCAATAGCATGGTTGGTACCTCCTTCACCCCAGCACAGCAGTATCTGTCCCTCCTCCTGAGTAGGACCTTGTTGCCAAACCCATGTGTGGGCACAGGCAGCAGAGGAAGTATTTTTTTCTTTTTTTTTCTTTTTTTTTTTTTCAGTGTTTTTATTTGTTTGGGATTTTTTTAGGGTTTGGTTTTGTTTTGGGTTTTTTTCTTAATGGTATTATGTGCTTTGGTGGCACTAGACTGAGGGTGTAGGTTTAGAGGTAATACCCAAGCACCTGATGATTTCTAATTTACTACGCCATCATACCCTGTCTGAAAGGTAAAAACCCCAAACCTTTAGCTCTGTTTTATAAGGGAACAGAGGATTAGAAAAATTATGTGATTTGCTGGAGGCCAAGCAGAGAGGCTCTGGTAGAGGAGTAATTTGACTGTGGACTCAAATTATCACCCTAACCATTGCAGTCTCTGTAGTGTTTTCTCTCTGCTTTTCATACTTCAGTCTGAGACAAGCTGGACAAGCTCTCTGGGGATAAGGAGTCATTTTTAGACTGATTCTTACAGAAATGAAACTCTCACAGTCACGTTGTCTATCTGCCTGTCTATCAGCCGCCCACAATACAGTTTGAAACCACCGGCCAATTTCAACCCAACCCAGCAGTAAGGAAGGGATCTTACAGTGAGGCGATTCAGATAAGCTCCATGATGAGCAGAAATAGAGGAGGGAAGAGAAAGGGAAAGCAGAGTTTGCCCCTGTGTGCATGTGGGTCATGGGGCAGTCAGACACTACTCCTGGCATGGCACATGATGCTTCCTGCCCCTTTCCAGGGCAAGAGAGAGGGATCATGCTCAGGGCATGATTTGTAGGGCTGGTCAGTCTGGCAAGGTGCTGAGCACACTGCAGGGATGTCCTGGGTGTGCAGCAACCCCAGGCATGAATGTGACAGAGACTGTTCATCCTGCTGCTGGCAGAGCAACTTCTGGTCTCTGTGCTCCCTAACCCCCACTGGCTGCTCCTCCGGGAAAGCAGCTGATTAACATATTGCAATGAGTTAACCTTAAATGGTCTGAAAATCCAAACCTCTGCATGTAAATTAATTCTGATGGAAGAAGTGAGATAAAACACTGCCCAGTCACAAACAAGCCCTGGTTTCAGCTTGTTTGCTAACTGAGACACCTCTGGGTTAGCAGCTAAAGCCAAGGTGAACTCCTTTGGTGATGCTCTCAGCCTGATGATGATTTGCACCTAGCCACTCCATACTACTGCATTACCAGGTGCAAAACTTTGAAGTGAAACATTGTCCTGTGCGGTTTTTTTGGTGGTGTCCAGGATCTGTGATATGACCCTATTTTCTTCCTCTTGGGCAGTGCCACAAGTGGGTGGCATGGGCAAGAGCCTTCGGGCATGGTGTCAGGCATGTGCTAAGCTTTATCAACCACAGCCAAGTAGCTCTGACCTGCCAGCCAAAAAGGTGGAAGGGCACTTCTCCATCACTTCTCGATGAACCTGGTTCACACACAAGGGGCTGTGCCTAAGGGTTTGCTGTCATGGAAAGAGGCAACTCTGCCAATCCCTTTCCTAAGAGAAATAATAAACAATTCCTGCTTGGTCACTACTATGAGATAGTTTTTTTCACCATGTGGATATTACTGATTGTTGGGCTCTCTGTGTGTAAGTCATTTGATATTTGTTTAACTCCTTTACACTGAGCTACAGAGTTAACCGTCACAGAGACAAATTTTCACTGTCACCCTTTCCCCAGAAGATCACCAAAAGGTCATTCTTTTCCCTCCCTTCAGGATTACAGTCCTTTTAACGCCCTTTTGAGCTAGACTCCACAAACAAAGTCCTCCTTTGAGCCAACCAGTCTTGAAATCTGATGCCCTTGTTCATTTTGCACTGCTGATAGCAGGGAGGAAAACAGCAAAGTGACATTTCTGTCATTGGTCACAAGGCAAACAGCATAAGACAACTATATTTATCTCTTCCTCAAGCACTCTGAGGCCTCAGATATGAAAAAAAAAATTACTGTCACTAGCAATCACTATTTCCAGCTATCAGGCTGTAGACAAGCAGGTGGGAAGATGAACAAGTGCTAGTACAAATACTCAGGGACTAACCTTAACATAACAGGATCCACCCAGAAAAGATGCCTTGTGTGTAACAGAAACAAACAAATGCCTTTAAACTTGCATTGGTGTTAAGTAACATAAAACTTTGCCAGATAAGGATTGTTTGCTCTTGCTTAGGCGTTTCTGGCAGCCCTGCTCCTTAGATTATTTGATGAAATGCATTTGGATTTTTTTTCAGTTTGTGATCTTAAAGGCAAAGCAATTGAGTTTCATCCTCGTCTCCTGCTACAGAGTAGTCTTGGGCAGCATTAAAAGTCTGATCTTTCTGCAGATGGGAGGGCAAAGGAGGGTGGCAGCCACATAATGGTTGCCCTAGATGGTGGACATGGAGTTGAGGGTATCTACTACCACCAGTGTCCTGACTGGCCCAGGTCACATCACTTGTGCCTACCAACAGTGTGCCTCTCCGGTCTGCAAACTCTTTAGTGTGGGGCTATATTTTGCTGCATGGTTTTAGACCACATGAAGTAGCAGAGCTTCCATCACTTCCTCTAAGAACAGCTGAAATATTAATAACAGTAAGTCAGTGGTGGATTGTCAGAAGAAGGGTGAAGGAAAAGTTGAGCAAAATCAGCCTGACAGCAACCAAGTAGGTTTCTACATAAATTTGATTTAAAAATCCACCATGCAGTCAAGAAAGAGTGCGTGCAGAAAATACTTCAGAGGCATTTCTACAGCAAGGCAGAATAATTCTCTAACAGCAGCCACATATATGCAGTGGAGAGCATTGAGAATCCTGGCGTCACTAGACACCTGTTCTGAGTGTCACAGCAAATTCCTTGAAATGCTGCCTGATTGGGAACTTTCTGGTGTCTTCCTCTCAGGAACAACAGCAAGCAGAAAAGAAGAACATCACTTGCCCATCTGCCTTGGTTTCTCTAGCTCTTACCACTGCTTGAACTCAGGTTAGTCTACACCCTTCAGATTGCAGGGGGCTCAGTACCTGTCAGCTCTCCCAGGGACAGATGCACAAGCCAACAAGTTATGATCATTCAACCTTGGAAACCAAGAAAAAAAGAGCATTTCTGGTTTTTGTTGTTGTTGTTGGCTGGGTTTTTTTTGTTTGTTTGGGGTTTAGGTTTTTTTTATTTTTTTTTGTGTGTATGTGTGTTTGGTTTTTCAGTGTGCAGAACTGTCTAAAACAAAGATAAAGAAGTCAAAAGGAATGTATCTCTACAAATGATGCAACAATGGGGGGAAAAGGACTCTGGGAAGATACTGGATGCACATATTTGGGTGCAGCAGCCCCCCTTTGGGGTGCACAGAGCTGTTGCTGTGGTTGAGGAGAAGCAGGTTCCTCCTGGAGGGAGGACAACACTTTGTTTCTCAGGGCTTAGGTTTTTTTTCTTCACAGTTAAGAGTGTTAATTTGGTCTTGCAAACATAATTATCACAACATGAAGGCAAAAGAAGCCTGGAGAAAAATGAACTACATTTCCGTCTCCTACTCATATACAGCACCCCTCAGCCAGCACCCAGCACCCCTCTCTGGACCCCAATTCACAGTGTTGCCCACACCTACACTGTATTTCTCCCCACTTAACCAAGGTCAGATCAAAATGACCCAGCTCCTCTCTTCACTAAGCCTGCTGCTTCCCAATCTTGTGTGCCCCTGGCATATTCCCTTGAACTCATGGCCTTCTGGGAGCTCCTGAGGGGGAGCTGAGAACTACAGTGGGGAAGGCAGGGACAGCACAATGCAGCAAAAGGAGTTTTCTTGTTTACCACTTAGATATAGTTTCAAAGGTCCTACAGTGGAGATGACGTTACATATCAGAGAAGGAAAGCCTGGTCCCACATGGATACTGAGAGCACATGCTCTCCTCAGGTTTCTCAACCTCAATCTTCACCCTAGGGCCTCTTCCAGACCTGAGTTTCAGCATCTCCATGTCACATTGCTCTACTGGATGTGGTCTGTTCGGTACATATTTCCCTCCCAGCAGTGTCCCAGGCAATAACCACAATCAAAGAAAGAAACACCTTCTTTCAAAGACCCATCCAGCAGAAGAGCAGCCATGTGCTTGGCATACTGGATGTGGCTTAAAATAACTTCATCAGCATTGGACAGAAAGAAAAAGACAGTCTGATGTTTTTTCTTCACTGGTTGCAGTCTGGAGGGGTTTTATTTTGTAGTTTCAATTCACTCCAAAATGAATCTTCACCTCCATCATCTTCTGTGGCGACCCCTGGTGCCACATCCAGCAGCTACCGACGAGGAAAAGCCCCGGTGCCGCAGCACTTCGGTGCCATGCGGGGCAGAGTCGATCTCCGGCTTTAACGCAGCTGGTACCTCCTGGGGCTGGAGGAGGAAACCTGAGGGAAGGTGCTGTCACACTGAACACGGCCAAATCACGGAGCCCATCTAGTCCCTGTTACGTGAAGACCAAGTTGGAGCGAAACTCACGTGCATCTGCAGCTCGGCCGTTTATCTGCAAGACACCCGGCGGGTGCTTTGGTCTCAGCACACAGTCAGAGGGTGAACAAGAGTCACTGGGATGAGTGTGTGAGGAAGCACTGAAGGCACGGATAGCACACACAATCAAGAAAGCTTGCCGAGCCTAGGGTGAGGTAGCACTTAACTCCTTGGTGCACGCTACAGGGGCTTAAAATGCTCACCAGCAGGACAGAGAGTGGGAGGGATTTGCCTTGGGCGCCCAGGGAAGGATCCTGGGTATTTTCTGCAGGAGCTGGGGTTGTTAGCCAGGACCAGATGGGTTCACTTAAGTGTTTTTTCTCTGTCTGCCTGTTGTGTGTGGATTACCCCAATGCCTTTAAATTGTCACTTTTCCTCTCACAAGTCAGAGGTGGGAGATACACACTAAACCACAGCCATTCCCATCCACTTGTAGAATTGCATTTTCTGGAGATTGCTTTGGAATAATCTCCATGGCATGGTTACCACCACAACCTCCTTGAAACCACATCCATGTCTCACCTCACCTCACCTGAGGTAAGGTGCCAGTCCATCTATTCCTTCTTCTTTCCCTTGCCCTCCCCTCTTAGCCCTTGATGCTGAACTGAGGCTCCCTTGATTCAGCATCTTTTTCAGCATCTTTTCTTGTCTCATAAGGATTATGTCTATCAAAAAGCCACAGGCTGAACTTTAACCCACATAGCTATGAAGAGACATGGTGAGTGGATTTGAGGAGGGGATGAGGGTAGGCTCAGGAGCACTGTAGCTCCCCTTGAGCACAGCCCCATGCAAGGAGAGGCTATTTCACATTGCAGCCAACCTCCCCTGGGAGCACAGCTGGTGCTGCCACAGCTGCTTTCCCCCCACCCAACCTCTGACACAGGCAAAGGCACAGTGGGATTTGCAGCTGAATGAGTTAAAATGCTGCTGAGTGAATGTGCTTTGACTGGGGCTGGATCGATTTTCCTGGCCCCTGTGACTGATACAAGCATGTCCAGCCAGGGAATTGTAAAGAAAACAGGCTTGCAACCAATTTCTTAGCATCCAGCACCAGCTGTATTTGTTGATAAGGCCTTTGATAACATTGCAGAGAAGAGTTATCGATGTTGGACAGGGCTGTCTCACAGGTAAGGCTCCTTCCCTGCTGGCAGAGGGAATTTAGAGGCAGGTACCAGTAAGTGCTTACAGCACCTGAAAAGCATCACTTACAAATAGTGAGCAGCCAGAGCAATCCCCTGCCCTGTGGCTGAGCTGGGATAGTGGTAAGGTCAAGGAGGGAGACCTCACCAGCCTGTCCCACACCATGCTGTTGAGCTGCTTGCCTCATCCAGGCTCTCATACTGACTCACTCATGGCTCCTCCACCATCCTAGAAGGACTACAGCTGTCTGCCCCTTCAAAAGGGACCACAGGGCTGTTGTCTACTTTTGGCAACTGACAACCACAACACATGTACCATTTGCTCTCCCCTGAAGTGCCTGAGCTGTCAGTGCCTCATTCTATCGCTTTTTTCTGAAGTACTTGTGAGATATAGAGGTTTATTGAAGCAACCCAGGGAGAACCATTCAGACCATCTTGGGAAGGGAGATAGGCATAGTTGGGAAGGCTAGTGGGGTTGCCACCAGCAGGACTGCCCTGTCCCCGCGGCCTCTTATTTGGCAAAATTTGGCTGTGTTAACTTAACTGTGATGCTCACCCTGGCTGCACTGAGTGAACCACACGGCTGGGCTGTGAACCAGTTCGGCTCTCCCAAGCTCATTAATCTAACTAGACTATTAAACCTTGCTTGGGGTGACAGCTTATTGTAGGGCTAATGTGGCTACGCTACAGTGAGCTGCTCACTCTGCATAGCCTGGCAAGTGGAGATCCACAGTTCATGCCTGTGTGTGGGCTCCACACCCCCCTCCAGCTCACTGGGGAGCTGCAAGCAGGCACAGAGCCCACAATGGAGATTTACTTGTCTTCCAACTAGGACAGATTCCCAATAGCTCAGAACTCAAAATTAGGAAAAGACCCTGAAAGCAAAATGAGACTTGGAAAGGAAATTACACTGAAAAGTCTGATTGCATCTGAGTTGCCTGCAGCTCAGTGGGGTTAAAAGGTAATCCTTTTAACTTACCTTTTAAGGTAAGCCTGACTAGCTATCACCACCAGCCTCCCTAGTCTCCTCCCGGGCACTTTCAAAATTACTGGCTCGGCCTCTCTGTAACCCGTTTTCCCCCAGTGACTGAGGTTAACTGTGACCATTTCATCACCCAGCTCATGTTGCCTGTACCAGTGCAGACAGGGCTTTGCACGGGGCAGGCAGCCAGAAGCAGCACTATCCCAGCCACAGGAGAGGGAGAAAGTGGTGGCTTTATGTCAGGACACAGGTGCCAATGGATCAAGTCCTGCGGGTCAGTTAGAGTTGCAAAGGAAGCTTTGGTAGCGTGTGTGCTCTAAAGTGCTACGAGGCACTCACTCCATCTCACCCTCCTATAGATGTGGTGCCAGAATTAAATGGTGTTCTTTGGAGCACTTCTAGGGAGCAACATCTAAGAGGGTGCTGCATGTTATATGGATAGCTGGCTGAGAGCTGCCAGTCCCCAGCTGACTTCCTGGTGAGGATGAAGTTGGGGTTGGGACAGCAAAAGTGCTCCGTACAACTGCTGTCCCTCTGGGTGCGACATGTGTTGGAACTGCCAGGCACCGCAGGGCCAGGACTAAATTGAGGTGCTTTCCAAGCCCAAGATCTAGTAGCCAAAAAGCTCCTGAGTTTGCAGAGGGCTGCATCCTCCCATTGGTGGTGTTTCTGCCCTCTCCAGAGAAAGGCTTAGAGGTTTGAGAAGAGTGTGTTGCCAGCACCACAGAGGCACATACACGGGCAGCGGTGACGGTGCCCTGCGCGGGTGTCGGCACAGAAGAGGGGGCTGGTATTCTCTCCGGATGCAGCACTGTGTAACTTTAGCTCCCAGCCATTCCTATTTGTCTTTGCTTCTTGCATGTTGTGAATAGATATTAGCTCAAGCTCAATGGGCTCCACGCAGGTCTTGGAACCAGATGATTCAAGCTGGGATTTGTTCCATATCTCGGGTCTCACATGTTTTCTTTAGCTGTATTTTAATTGTGGTGTTTTCCTTTTTGTTTGGTGAGAGGTTCTACTCAGGTGCCATTCCTTTGCAGCTGTAAATATCCCAAATAAATTCCATTCCTGGATTATGTGAGGGTGAAGAGGAAGTGCCCTACAACATAATAGGTTAGGTTTTTATCACAGCTCTTCGTCTGGAAAGCCACTGGGAATGTGTACACAGAAAATGCCTGGCACTAGTCCGGAAAACAACATACAATGTCAGCAGAGCCCTAGAGAGAAAAGCATAATGTGGTTAAACAAAGCCTGGATTTGGTTTAGTTCATCTTTATTTCCACCTTAAACTAACAAACCTCTCCTCCAAATCCAGCTGAGTTTAGGACTTGCTGGGGATGGGAAACTAAATTCTTACTTTCCTAGCTGCCTGTTTTTTTTGCTGTTCAGTTCTGTCAGGCTGCAGTAACCCATGGGCTGTTTAATACATCCTGAGCTGCAAGAGGCCAGAAAGAGGCTGGCAGCCAAAAACAAAGTGGTCTGGTCCTATGTGGACCCATCAAACCTCATGCAATTAATTCCCATTTCCTGCTGCTTCCTGCCCTGACAGCGGTTTGACCCCACCAGCTGCCGTGGTTGTGTTTGGGCCATGGAGTAGGAGAGGAGCTGGTGGGTACCTCCAAGAAGGGTCCTGTATTTGAAGGATCCATCCCTCCAAACCAGCATCTTTTCCATCTGTAGGTTGGTGTGGGGAGCCATCCTGCCTGACGAGGGATCTTGTGCCTGGAAGACGAATGTGCTCAGGAGAGCTATTGACTCCTTCCTTTGACTGTTTTGTGCCAGGGCCAAAACTGACCAGTGCCTCCTTGCCACAGGATGGAAAAAGCATTTATCTAAGTTGTGTGTACCCCCTGCCAGGAGAAGGCACTGTGTTTTGGCTGTCAGTCCCAGCTCTGCATTGCTGCATGTGGTCTACATCCCATCTCAGAGCCTGCTGACAACTTGTCTGGGCATGTACAGGTGTTACCAGCACTGCAAGACCTTTAGGAGGGACTGGTTTGACAGGACACTCCTGCCTTTTGCTAACTCCCCCTCCTAAGTTCATTTGGGGCAACTTGCCACAGGCTGAGCCATCTTGAGGGCACCCCAGAGCTGGATTTCCCTTGTGTGCTCAAACATTGTCGGCTGGGGGCCAAACCACTCAGTGAATGATTGCTTTCCTTGCTGCTGGGCTGTCTTAACACCGTCTGACATGTATCAGAAATGTCACAGCCTAGGGGAGTGAAGGATGGTCCATCCCAACAGGTCGCCCCAGGGCCACCCATGAGATGGCGCCTAGCTTGGGAAGTTATGGCTGGAGTGGAAGGAGATACATTTCTGGGGTGCTGGGTGGTACATGGCCCCCTGCTTCAGCTGCCCTTGCTGCTATGTCTGCCATGTGGAAGAAAATGCTCCCGCGGAAGACACTGAATAAGGAGGGCTCTGCATCCCCCCATGCCTGCGGTACCCTTGTCAGCCCACTGAATTCCAGCTGATGGATAGCTGCAGGCAGCAGATTTGAGCAGCGTCTCAATGCCAATTTAAATAAATAAATGAATCCCAATGCTTCACCTTGCAGAATGGCATCTCACTCAGCCGTTCAAGCATCAAATACCTCTGGGGTTCTTTGGGTCTCAATTTGCAGAACTATTTCCCTTTTGAGTGCTCTTTTTATTTTTCCTTTTGCTTATTTAAACCTGTTTTTCCTGTAGTGAACACTCCTTGCAGGTGAAAGGAGGCGGGTTTTAGATGTTAGTGGACCTTTCCTCCAGATTTAAGATGGATCAGCAGACTCTACTTAAAGAGGTCTTGCCTGACCCCCGATTCCCCAGCTGTGGGGATGCAGAGGGTCATTCTTGTGGTTCAATTTTAGTTTGGGTCCCCCCAGGCTGCTGGATCCCTCATGCACTCCCTTGGCTTTTGCTCACAGCCCAGGCTGAGCAGATGTGCTTATGCTGAGGGGAAGTGCTCGCCCACCCAGGGCTAAGCAGCAGCTGTGGAAGCTGCTGCTGGCTGGGACTACAGCCCCTTCCCCAGCTCCTTAGATGGGTCTCAGGAACTGAGGAGTGGGAGGAACATGCATGTGACCAAAATACCACAGATGCCTTAAGGACAGAACAAGCTCAGGCCTGGTGGTGAAGTTGCATTTAGCATCAGAGGGAAGGGGGAAATCACTGAGCTGGGGAGGAGGGTAAGGAGGTGACATCCTTTGGTTGCATCTCTCCTGCTCTTCTGGGACCTTTGCAAAGAACCATATGAAGAAGCTACCTGAGGCATCTCACAGGCTAGAAGAGAGGAACACAAATGGAAGGGAGCTGGTATTATTTTCTTTTTATTTTAAACTAAACACAAGAATATTAAGGGATATGATTCATGGTGTTTGAACACCTGAGAGTGATACACAGCAGAGCCTTCTCGGAAGCATGAGATTTTCCCTGCGTATAATATAAAACAAATGTCTTCCTAACCAATCTGTAATCAAGGCCTTATGGATCAGTGAATAAATACAAAGGCTTAGTTAAATTAGCAAGATGCATGGTGGTGGTTTCATGGCTACCTCATTCCACCCACAATACCCCCTTATATCATCAGGAGATCATCCTCTCCTGCCTTCAGGTATCTGCTTAATGCAGCATCCAGGTGTGTTGTTCTGCAGGTATTTGGGACTAAACAGTTATGTTTGTGGCAGGACACAAACACAGGCAGAGGCTCCTCCAAAACAGATGAGAGCACCTCTCTGAGTGCAGATTTCCCTTGGCTGGCACTTGCATCCTCTTGCTTTTGCTCCATGATGCTCTTGGGAGGCTGAAGTGGCCTTTTGCATCTGTGTCAGAGCAATGTGGAAGGCAGAGGGTTTGCACCAGCAGCCTTTCTCAGGTCATCTCATCTCTCCCTATCAGCAGTCACTGTGATCCAAATTTTTGCACATCTGCCAGCTCATAAATAAATGGTTGGCCTCACGTTTTAGACACGTTTAGTAAATGTAGTGTCAACTCTGCTGCATCCTTTCAGCTCCTCCATCTTCTTGTCAGCTCCCTGCAAGCCCTGGCTGCATTCCCCATACTGTGGATAATGGGGAATTGACTCTATCCCCGCTGTAGATCGTCCCCGGCACAGTGTGCCAGCACCATGGGGAAGGTACGCTCCCCATGGGGCTGTTCTCCCCCTTCTCTCTCATTTCCAACCAGCCCACGTGCTCGGTGTAGCTGGAGCAAGTGGGAGTGAAAGCATCTCCCTGATGTGCCTGGGTTGGTGAAGGATGGCGCTGGCTCTCTCAGGGAAAGCTGCTGCTGCCCAGGTGATAAACCAGAGTATTTGGTGATTTGAGAGGAGAGCACAGGAGACGGGGATGTTGCTGTGAACAGACACAGACAGGGTACAGGAACTGAGTTCAGGTGACCAGGAAGCTCTGTCCTTGGCAGTGCAGAAACTGGGATGCCACTGATGAGATGATCAGTACATCTTTCCATGGATCTCAGCTATTATAAGTATTTTATACTGTTATAAGTATTTTATATTGCTCAACCTGCCAAGCTTGTACTAGTACCCCACAAGCCTCCCCAGATGCTGGCTTCTGGGCAAGCACTGTCTCTTAGAACTGTTTGATGGCAGGGAGCTCTGAGCACCTTGGCCACCACAGCAAGTGGCCAGGACCAGGTCAAGCAGTGCAGGCAGTCACTTGGGCCCTCTGCTTTCTGTGCCTGCACTGTCCCTCTCTACTCTCCTCTCTGCAGCCCTTTACTACTCTCAGAGTAACAAAATCCAGTTTTGCCCACATTACCCACACCGGCTCCTCTCCAGTTTCCCCAGTCCTTAGAGATGTGTATCTCACTCTGCTTCCTCTCGTGAATGGTTCCTGTGAGGTACCAGCTCAGAAAGGCTAAGCAGAGTTTGCTGTGTCTTGCTCATGTTTCCCAGGCTCCCCTACACCTCTCCAGCCTACTGTCCACATCACATCCCGTGGTGGGAATGGCTCCAAAACTGAGTGCAGCAAGCAGTTCAGCTGCACGTGAGTCCATTTGCGCAGCCCAGCTGGGGAACTGATCTGGCTGAAAAAATGCCTTTTTAATTATTTTTTTTCCCCTGGGCTTTTTTTGTAATCCAGCTCAGCTCATCAACTTGGTTTTCCTCTGGTTCCTCCAAAAGTACCAAAGGGCAGCCTGGAGGCAGGCAGGAGAACAGGGGTGTTGTAGAGTTCAGACCATTGGAAGTAAAGTTGCAACTTGAGCGGTCTGAGGTGTGTTAAAACACCAAACTCCAGAGTCTCTTCCTTCTTCTTTTTGATGCAGAAGAAGCAGTACCTTTCCAAAGAAGGGCCAGTGCCCAGGGTGTGCAGCCACTGCTCCTGGTGAGCAGTAGCTGGCTTGGAGCAGAGATTCCTTCCCCTCCGCCTCTGCAGTCCTTCAAAATGTGTTTACATACCAGACAGGAATAAAAAGTCAGAATTTTATTGGTGTTTGGCCAGGGAATCACTCTGATTTGAAAACACTCCCATGACTTGTTTTTTTTTGATGGTGCTAGCAGAAATAAATGGAAGGACTGAAATGGGTATGGAGTTATTGACAGAGCAGGCTGCTTGTACAGCCCAACGCCATAGGGTTTCCTCACCAGATCCTGTCCAACACACTGCATCCCATCAAAGCCTTTCAGTTTGGATGCCCATTATATTTTCATAATATTTCGGTGGGTTGTCCCCACCAAGTCTGCATGCCACAGCCTTCTTTTGTGTTGCCTACTGGCCATGTGTCTACCCTAAATGATCTGGGGTTTAGAAACTGTGGTTTAGTGAATGTACCTTCTAATGAGGCCATCAGAACCTCAGCTCTGCTGCCTGAGGGAACTTCAACAGTGACACTACTGCAGCTCAAGCCTCTCAGGGCTATTTTCCAGCATGGGGAGTTCACCAGCCCCACTTAAGTAGGGAGCCTGAAGCAGCTCACTTTGCCATCCTCCTTTGAACTCATTAGTGAATACGCCAAGGCTTGACTGGATATTTAGTTCTCTGGCACTTCCTTAGGCCGCCGTGCCCTAAATAGCACTCAGCATTCATTTATCATTGCAGTGCGGGTCCTCCAGGCAGAGTACTTTTGCATGACTGTATTTATAGCCATGCCAATTTTCTTTTTTTTTTTTTTTTCAGAAATACTTGTATTATCTGCTGAAATTTCCTATTGAAGCTGCCACGCTCCTGTGATTCAATAAATACCATCACTGCTCAAAGTTTGTCACAATATATTCTGCTCTCATCCCTTGATCTGCACCAGCTGTGGCTGGTCTTCTTCTGGAAACTACCCTCATTTCTCTGCTACTGTCAGGAAGTTATCTTTCCCAGTAGATGTGGAGTCTGGCTAACACTTGGACCTCACATCTCTTCCCTTTCCCATGTTTTGGTCTGTGTCATGGGGTATTGGCTGACCTGAGAACTCTCAAACCAGTATGCATCCAGCCACAGAGTGTGGGAGAGGCTTTGGCAAAAGGCTCGGTGTGGCAGCAATGCCTCCCAGATCCCCTGAATGGGGGGTCTTGCTAAATCGTATCACTTTCTCACAGCAGGTTTGGCAAACAATCTGCATAGCCATCCCTTCCTCCAGGAATCACAGCCCCACTCCAATGTCCCAGTTTGAGAAACTAGTCTAATTAGAGGAGAGTGAAATGCGTTTCCTGCTTGGAGAGCTGCAGGTCCCAAGCCTACTTAAAGCACCACATAAGACCATTAGAGCGACAAGGTGTCTCCCAAGAACTATGCATTTGCTCGCACGCTTGGCAGGCGGCCGACCAGATGTAGTCAGGCTGTCTGGAAGTGCCAAGCATAACAATTAACAGCTGCTTTGTGGTGGGGCTGGCAACGGCAGCTGCAAATTGCAGGCACCTTCGGCTGCCCACCTTGCTTCCAGGTGGGGCATAGTCCTCTGGTCCACCTCCAAGGAGCACTGCCGGAGGTCAAGGAGACGATAGCGAGCGTCCCTTTGGTGCCAAATGGCTGCAGAACCTCAGTAACTTACTGAAAACAAAGTCCCACGGTGAAGGGCACCAGCTGATACACATCTCAGCTACATCACTGAATACTGCAACTTCTTTTTCTCAAGCTGGTGTGTCTGTTTGTGTTTTTCATGCTGACTCAAGCTGCAGTTCTGCAAACACAGAGTAACTTTATCCAGGTGAACAGCCCTGTGGAGTTAGGGAGAGATGCTTCCATGTTCCTCGCTTGCAGCGCCAGGCACAGGCTGCTTTATTAGGTCTTAATTACTTCCTTGCTATCCAGAATTCTTAAACTTGCCACTACAGCCAGATAGAAATAATGTCCCACTTTTGCAGCTCAGATATTTGCAGCCATGAATAATACACTCACACACTCATTTACTAATGGATACACTTCTCCTCTAATTTCTTTCCCCCTCCAGACATTTGCAAAAGCTCTTTTCATTCCCATCACACCTTCAGCAAACAGTAAGCCATTCTGTGTTTTGTTGCTCTTATCTCTTCTCTGAAAGCTTTTATTGACTGCATGTTGGTTTTGTCTCCTCACCTTTTCCATTTCCATCTAGCCTTTTTTAACATTTTTTTGTTTGGTTTGGGGTTTTTTGTTGTTTTTTTTTATGCTGTTGTTTCAAGACTTCAGATCTCCAAGGAGTCCCTTGTGCAGGTATTTTGGATATTTTTCACAACAGCATCTGAGAAGTCTAGAAGAGCTAATGACAGGAGAAATAAGGAAAAGGATATCTGGCTCCAAAATATGTCAGGATTAGGGGGGAAGTTTAGTAAATTATTGAACTACCTGGATGAAGAATTCATATCCAAAAGCTACTTCACCTTAGTGCCTGACTCTCATTTACATTTAAGAGGTGTATGTGTTTTAGGGATGAGCTCTGAAGCTGCTTCTCTGCATATTTCTTGATTCAGAGGGAAGAGCCTCTTCCCTTTTCACATAGCACATGGCTGCAGGTAAAAAACGCCATGGGCTATGGGAGGGCCAGCTGGGGTCAGTCTCCATGCCAAACCAGTGAGCAGTGCCCAACGAGCCCCTTCAGAGATGAGTTTTCATTTCTGTCTTCATATCTGCACTGCAGCAGGCACTCACAGCAAGCCTTTAACAAGGCTAAATGGGGTGACCTGGATGGTTTGCTCTGCTTTGCCTAAAACCAGGCACAGAGGCATCCCTCTCCTGACATGGGTGGCTGGTGCCCCTTGCACTGGGATTGTACGGCAGGTCTGGGGTGGAGATTTGTTTGAGATAAGGCACCAGAGATCTCCACCTCCCTTGTACTGTTCCTGTCTGCGTGACTGTGATATGGCATCACCCTCTCCCTGGCTGTGGGAGGGGAATCCTGCCCAGCTGCCTTAGAGGTGATGGACACCCCAGTTTTTGGATAGTTCCTCTGTGCAGGTTTGTACCCAGGACAGAGGCCGAGTGGGTCAGGCACCGAGAAGGGCAGGAGGGATCCACAGTGCACAGGCAAACAAGAGCGGCTACCTGTTCTGCTTTGGCTGCCAGTTGCCATTGGCTGGAGCAAGGGACTTTCCAAATCACTGATGCATGAAACCACTAACAGCTCAGCTTTGATCCCTGTACTTTGAAAGGATTCCTGAATTTTCCAAAGCAATCAACTCACTTCAGAGGTTGGAGGCAGCAGCGTTTGCCTAATTTTGCTTCAGTTTGGAGCTCTCTGTTACATGTTTGGAAATGCCCAACTACCTCTAGGAACCTCAGTTTCAGATAACTGGGATTGTGGCTGCTTTTGGAAACAAACCACAGTGGCTTCCCGAGATGTTTGGGTGGCTACTGGCTGCCTTAGTGCCACAGTAACCAGAAGAGCTTCGTGCAAAAGTGTTTCTGTGGCTCCAGAAGGGGTTAGACAGCCTTCCAGAGCCTTTGGCTCTCTGAGATTTGTCATACCTTTCTACCAGTCCTTTGGCCACAAAAGCAGGTGGTTTGCTGAGGACCTTGGTCTTCAGAAAGGGTGTGTGTGCTGCTCCCTGCTGTTGATAGGTTTTTGTAAGGCAAACAAAAGGCCTTTGCCCAGCTCAGGCAAAATCAGCAACAGAAATGCAGTTTCTAGGTCACGCTGTTCTTGAGGGATGATGCAAAATGAGAAAACACATTAGGAGACTCTCAAAACACCTAGCAGAGAGAGGGCTAGGCCCAAGCATTGTACAGGTCAGAAGATCAAGTCTTCTCATGCACCTTGGAAACACTCTGATCTGCCTCCTGCTGTGGCAGGGTCCTTTCTCATAGGGCTGTTGTTGTTTGCAGCCCAGCAAGCCTGTGGTTAAGCTGCTGCTTGTTTGGGGTAAGCAGAGAGGGGAAGATTCACCTCCAAGCGAGAAACTGTAATGCTGCATCCGTCCTATCTGCTCTGGCTTTCCAGAGCATTCCCAGGTTTTTTTTTCTCCATGCTCCACTGGAGTCTAATCCTGCATGCAGAAAATTCCTCATGCTTTTTGCTCTTATTCCTCCAGGGCATCTGTTTTCTCTTCCATTCTGTCAGGCTGTTCAACAGCCTGAACTCAGTTACTCTAATCCTTCAATCTTCAGTGATGTTCTCAGCTCCACATAATAAATATTAACAGCTTACATGTATCTTGGGGTTCTTATGCAAGGACTCCAAATAGCTTTATGGTTCATATGCACATGGGGCTCACTTTATTCACCAGCAAAATACAGCCACCGATGAGACAGCAGTTGTTTAGCAACCTACAGCGACAACACACAATAGTTAAGATGGAAAGCGAAGATAAATATCATACCCATTTGAAACTCCCAGGAGGGGATTGGAGTTGGCAGAATATAAGTACTCATGCTGAATTTTAGCCAGAATACTCCTAATAGCATTCCTGTGCTTAAAGAAAGAGCTATAGGACTTAAAATACCAAACCTATCCCTGGTGGTTTATTTACAACTCACGTTAATAGCGCTGACGCTTTAGGATGCCAGCAACCCTCTTAACCAGAGAAAGGCAAGTCACTTGAGTAATGAACTACACAGGATTACTCTAAAACCCTCCTCCAGAATTGCTAGGGAAGGTAAAAACAGACATAGAGAGAGAGAGAGTTGTGTATAAACAACTATCTACTAGCTATCAAGTTAAAAAAATATATATTTTAGGCAGCTTCACCCTTCAGCTGTGGCTGTCTCTGCCTCACGATGACTGGAGGCCAACTGCGACACTTTTTCAGTGATGCCATAAAACCCTTCTGCTATCTCCTAACACTCTTAAAACCTTAATGTGGTGAAAAGAAATAATTTTTTTAAAAGAGTAAATGAACACATTCCTTCCTCTTCAGAGCATGGAAGCTGAGGGAGCAGAGACTCTGGTCAAGGATGCTGCATTTCCCTTGTATGGTCCAGGGAGCATCGATGACAGCAAGTGGGACTCACTCACCACATGCCTCTTCCTTCCTGGAAAGTCCAGGGGTGCCAAAAGCAACTGAATGCAAAGAAGGAGGTGAATGGGAACAAACCAACCCCTGTTACCTTCAGCTGATGTTTCAGCTGATGAAGAAAACCCCAGCCCTGCATGACTTGCCCATAGACCATGTACAGGAGCTGAGCACTAACTGCTGTCCAGGACTATCATAGGACAATCAACTGCTGGCTATCATAAAATCATAGAAATGTCTGGGTTGAAAGGGACCTCTAGAGGTCATCTAGTCCAACCACCCCACTGAGAGCAGGGACATCTTCAGCTAGAGCAGGTTGCTTGGAACCTTATCAAGCCCCACCTTGAATGTATCCTTCCACTATTTAAAGATTTTGTTTTAAATGGGTGTGCTGCTCAGATAATGGAGGACTTAAAATAAAGTCCCTGTGATCCTTCATCAGCAGAGACAGTGAGAACCTCAGTTTTAAGTGGCACTGAAGGGCCTTCCATAACTGCAGATCCCCATAATACCCCAAGGCAGCCCAGGATTTTCCAGGTCTCCTTCTGATGGCTTATTTCCATCCCAGGCTGGGGTGGACATGACCTTGCCAAACATTTTTTGGAAACCACCCTTTCCCAGTACCTTTCTCATAGGTTGCCCTGCTTGTCCTGAGACCACAAGATGGGGGCAGAAGGTGCAGACAGCTGTCATCAAGAGCATCTCACCAGCATTCACAGAGGCCTCTCCACCAGTACTGGGCTGCTGGGAAGGTTTTTTGAGGGAGGAGAAACAAGGAGAGACAGAAAATAAGGAATGGAAAGGATGATGGGGCATCTCCTGTCTCCCACCCACACACCTCCACCTGGTGAGGTCATAATGGTATTCTGGAGAGGAGCAAGAGTGAAAACCCAGAGAAGGATTTTGAGGATGGCTTAGGACAGAAGCACCACTTGGACTCCAAAGTACCACAGACCTCATCTCTGTACTGAAAGCAGTTCCAACATGACCTCCTCTTTTGGTCGGCAATTTCTGGAGGTCATCAAAGGCAATGGGGAGTCTACAAAGCCCTTTCCAGACTTTGTTGGGTGTTGTCCATGCCCCTGGTGTGCAGTGAGGTATGTATTGCTTCAACCCTCCTCAAGAGCATCTAAAGTCTTTGAATCACGTTCAGTCCTGCCAGATCCTCAGCATATTGCCTCATCTCAACTGCCTGCTCACTTTTCTACCTGCCCATGAGCACTGGGACCAGGTCCTTCTCTAGCCTATCCCCCTAGCCACAGCCTGATCTCTAAATGAGCCTCATCCAGCATCTGCATCTTGGGGACAGGCAAAGTATGTCCACCACTCCCATTCCAGGGACAGGTTTTCTCATTCCTACCCTTGTCTTGCAGAGAGATAGCTCCTGAAAAATAAGATTTGCTGCCTTTATGGCAGACTTATTCTGCATATTCAGATCTTAATTCACTAGCTCCTCTCCAGCAGTCTTGTGGTGCATAGCTGCACTGTTTTTCCTCTCTTCCTGCCTAGGAGTTTATGTTTCTAGAGGTTTTGAATTTCACTACACTGCAAAAAGGCCCCTGCTCTTGTTTCTCCAGATCACTCTGGTTCTGTCCTCATCCATCCACTCCTTCATTTTAAAGGTGCAGGGGAGAGGAAGTTTTTCCACTGTCATTACAGCCTGCATCTTCCCCTTGCTCCCTAAGGACAATATTAAATACTGACACTTGCTCACAAATCTCTTTCTCCTGTACACAATGTTCAGTCTGTTTGTTTGACCTGGACCCCTAAGCCATGGCTTGTTTAGCTTGTACAGAAACTTATTTTCCTCCTCTCTTTTCCAGTGGCTGTACAGACACAGCTTAGTGTGATCCACCCACTCCTACCCTCTTTATTTTTTTGTACTTCATAAACTGGTACTTATGCCAAAGGAGAAGTTTGTTTTGTGTGATCTGCTTTATATAAGTGAGTTTGGCACTTTTCAAACTTTTATCTGGAGAATACGCATGCTGGAATATTTCCCATTGGAACTGTTCTCGGTATAAGTTAACAAATAGCACAGACAAATGGGATGGGAGAAGAAGCAAGAAAGACTTGTTTATACAGCTATCAAAATCTATGCCAGGTTAGGGAACGCAGAATAGAATAAAACCTCTTCAATTCCATTTTAGTCTGCACCAGGATCACACCATCTGATTAAATAGCCACACAACAACCTGGAAGAAAGAATATAATCCTCAAGTCAAAACAGCATTTCAGAGTGGTCCTGAACAACAAGGCCGGGCTGGGATCAGGTACCTGAACTCCCTGCTCAGACAGAGGACATGGGTGAGGGACTGCCTGCCTTGGTTGGGCTCAGGGACCAAGGCACCAAACCTCACACAACTCTGCTGCCTTTCCCTCCATGCCACTGAACGCCACTTCCCTGGCAGGCTTGGAAAGGTCTCGATGGGAGGTGCCTGTGCTGGCACATTCAGCACACCCAGCCTTCCTGGGAGCTACAGGAGGACAGGGAAACACGAGCTTCTGCAGGCAGTCCAGCAGCCAAGAGCCCCACACAAGATGCACATGAAACCTGGACCGGCAAAGCAAGGTCTGGAGGAGGCAGCAGTGAAGAGCCACCTACCGACCTGCAAGGGATCCTTCTTGTGCCTTCTGAGGAAAGGGGCGTTTCTCACCACTCTGATCCTGCCCACGTATTTCTCAGTGAGCTCAGATATTGCCTTGGGGCACACAAGTGCCGTTTGATTTATCCAAAGGGATAAATTCCCCCTCCACGTATTTCTAAACTGGCACAGCCCATGTGCCTTGTATCTGCATTAGGGCTTGGCTACACACTGGCCTTGATTGCAGCATCCTCTGCTAATTCCTTCATTCCAGACCCTTCCCATTTCCCTTCTAAGGTGACCAGCCTGGAAAAACGTACCCAGGAAGAAAGCCAGGCCGGTTGCCTCACTTGCCCTGTAATCATCTCTAGCCCTCTCTTGGCTTTGCCAGGAGTCCCCACGGAGGCACCAGGCACTGCAGCACCGCGGTCACCCCCCGAGACCTCCCCGTATTTGCTGGAGAATGCTCCTTCCCCAGGGAGCCAGCGAGGCATGCCGAAGGGAAGGATGGAGCAGGGAGGGGACTCGCTTGCCGCCTGCCGACAGAAACTTGAACTGAAGTGGAAGATCGTTGTGATCCTGGCAAATCCGACAGTCCAGGCCACGGCTGACCCGTTGTGAAGCCCATTGGCATCTTCAAGGCAGCCGCATCATGACATAGTTTTGTTTCTATCCACACGACTCCCTGCTGCACACTACCAGTCGCCTGTACAAGAAAACTGTTATTACAAACTCCACTTACCCTATACAACTTCCCAGTTGGCCTGGAGTAAGGGAAATGATGTGCAGTTTGCCTGCAAAACTCAATAATCTCAATATATAGTTTAACTCTGAGCCATAATCTGGTGCCAAAGCCCAGCAAATAAGTGTGGAACAAAAACCCAATGCCTTTAAGTCACCTGAAAGGGCTCAGGCCACTGCTGCACTAGAAACCTGCCTGCTGCAAGGTACAACCCCCTACTCTGGAGGAATAGAGGGTTTCACCAGAAAGAGCTGTCATGCCCACGCACAGCGACATAAAGAAGAGAGAAAGCCACATAGGTGCCAATGAGTGTAGCTATAAGTTATTTATTCTGCAAAATAGAGGTATCTTCTATGGAGTTGAACACTGAAATCACAGCATTATGAATCGAGTTGTGGAAACATGATGACAGCACACACACACACGCAGGCACACAGGCGTACACCTACACACGCGTGCACACACGCACCCTCGCACAGGCCCCTGCTCTTGCATTACCCTGGGGAGCCCTCTCTGCATCTTTACTGCAAAACCCTGCAGCGAGGGCTCCCTTCAAGACCCATCCCCCCCATCCACAGGGCTTCCGAGGGGACGGGGTTGGTGAGGATTGGGTGCGTGGCACAGGCACCACGGCACATCCTGGGTAGGATTTAACTCTTGGCAGAACACAGCCCTCACTGGAGTGCTCTCATTCTTGCCTCAGTCTCTCCTTACGCAGCTGAGCGCAGGGTGTCAGGAGGAGGCAGATTTCCATGTTAGGACACAGTCAGAGCTCCCTGCTCACCATGGTCCATGTTCCAAAGCCGGTAAAACTCTGCAAAATCTACATATGGCTCCACACGCCCATCTTCATCTGGCTGGAGAGAGTGGGTAGGTCGAGAGCGGAAAAGACCCCCATCTGAACTTGAGCTGCTACTCTGTGTGTGAGTATTAGTCGACTGGAGCGTCACAGTTGGGCTTTGGCTATGGAGACAAAAAGAGAGAGTGAACATAAGCATCTTTATTCTTCCCCTAGCTGAAGCTTTGGACACGAAAAGTACCAGGACAAGCACCAGCTTCTTCACAGATTAAGCTATCCATAGCAAACAGGTAAAAAGTTGCAGCCTCTTGCTCTCTCAGAGCACTCAAAGTGTGGAGAACTGCTTGGAACTGATCAACACCAAAAGATATGTAATTCACATTTAACTGGAAGGCCTTAAGTACAACCAGGTGTCTGAAGAACAGAAGAGAGGAAGTAGGAAGAAAAAAAAAAAACCCCTCAATTAAAAAGGAGGCGTGCACTCTGCTGGCCTCCCCATGTCCCTACAGTACAAGCTTTACTGGAAGAGTCTGGCAGCAACTAAAGTTATTCTTGCATGACCTGTGCTGCAGCCAAAGCAACTCTAGTGTGTCAGCTTCACTGCTTCCAGAGCTACCAGAACACAGTAAGTAGAGAGCTTCTTCACTTTGCAGTGTGTATACAAACCGCCCTGTGCCAAAGGCTGAACCTAAATCACAGCCACTAACTAGCATGATCCTGCAAAGCAGATTCAAATAGGATTCAGTTCTAACCTTTATCCTATTTTCTATCCTGGCCTCTGCCTCTGAGCAAGCCAACTTGTGCAGCACAGCCTCTCCAGGTGACCTGCAGAGCCATTCTTCCTTAGTAAAATGAAGGGAACCCACACTCCCTCCATGCACGCAAGATCCAAAGAGAAGGGCTGCTCAATGCAAGAGCACCTTTCACAAACAGCAGCAGATGCTGCTCCCAAGGCATGTTCCCAGAGCTGGCTTCAGAGCTGCTTGCTTTACTCATTCCCACTCTTCACACAATCATTTTCCAGCTGACACGTTATGCTGGCTGTCAATACTGCAGTCAGGAAGGCCATGCTTCAGATAAGGGAATGATTGATAAGTAACTGACAGGTGTCTCTCTGCCTTTTCAACCATTTTACACAGTGTGAGGTGCAGGGAAAAACTGCAAGTAGCAAGACTTTTACTTTGTAAGGGTAGGTGTGGCTTCATCCAGAGTTGAGCTGCTGTGGGCACCGTTGACCATCTGGCCTTGGGAAGGCATGACAAGAGACAATGTGACACTTGTCTTGCTCGTGCTTTGCGAGCTGGAATATGGCACAGACACTGGGTAGACGCGGCCTCCTGAGAAGGGAAAAAGCCAGAGTTATAAAATGCAGCTGAGGTGTGGGTGACTGGGGGTACACAGCAGCAAAGAAAGGCCAAAGAAACAAAGAATTTTTATTAAATTGCCTATCTTAGATGCTGTACTGTATCCTTTAATAACATTCCTTCTACACCAAGTATCCCTTCTCCCATTGTTAGGTCAGTGCTGGATCGATCAGGAGATCCATTTTATTTTATTCTCCCCCCAACAGACCTTGTGTTGGTGTCAGTGTGGGCTGGCTCATCTCGCCCAAGGGGTACCCAAAATTCCTCACAAGCAGCGTCATGTCTTCATGCCGGGGACAGAACTTGGATCGTTCCCCACCGCTGGCAAAAGTGTCACAGTGGATCCGCTTCACTCGGTCCACTACTGCCTGCGCCACGGCATCCAGTGACATCTGCTTGGCAAATTCTGTGGCTATCATGGCTGCGATCTCCTATGCAGAGAAGGGAGAAAACAAACAAACAAATAAATAAGACATTTAGGTGATTTTGGAGGAAAACTTTTCCTGACATCTAACAGTTTTTATGGCAACTTATCCAACTGGGACAGGCAGCTGCCTAGAGAAACTGGCTTGGCAGAGCAGCTCCCATATTATTAGACTGGAATGGGGTGGCTAATGGCATTCAACCTGGCCAGCACTCACGTCACAGATGAGAAGGAAAGTCTGTATGACACCCCCGGGGTGAGCCAATAGTCAAAGGAACATTTCCCATGTCAGCAGGCTCACCTGGTTGGCCTGCCCAGGCCCATGAGCTGCCTCCAGCGCTTTGTAGAGCCCTTCAGACATGAGCACCAAGAAGCCAGTCACTCCATCCAGCGAGTGCCCTCCATGGATTTCAGGCTCTGCTATGATGGGTTTAGATTTGGCAGCACTGGAAGAGACAGTGTTCTTTAGTATTTAATGGCAACAGAGTAAGTGAAAAAGGAGGGGTCACTGAAGAAAAGGAGGGCTTGAAACCACAAAGATGAGTTTTTCTGACCTGAGCAGCTCAATATCAGTATAGCCATATTTGACTTTGTAGTCTCCAATGCGTCGAGTACTTTCCTGCCCACGAATAGTTCCTACTTGTTTGATTTTTCCTGCATCCAAACCTGTCAGATTGAAAAACAAAAATAGTTTATTTGACTTTGGTCAACTTGAAGGACTTCCTCTGGTTACACTGTCAGGAATGAGAAAAGAAATATCCACAGCTAAAGAGAACTGTAAAACAAAACAAGATGCCAAGGAATTACAGAATGGTAGAAACTGGAAGGGACCTCTGGAGATTATAAAGTCCAACCTCCCTGCAGGGCCACATAAAGCAGGTTGCATAGGAACATGTCCACGCAGGGTTTGAAAGTCTCCAGAGGAGACCTACAGCCTCTCTGGGCAGCCTATTCCAGTGCTATATCACCCTCAAAGTAAGTAATCACAGAATGTTAGGGGTTGGAAGGGACCTAAAAGATCATCTAGTCCAACCCCCCTGCCAGAGCAGGATCACCTAGACTAAGTCACAAAGTAGCATCCCTGACTGGGAATCGAACCCAGGCCATGGCGGCGAGAGCGCCAAACCCTAACCACTAGACCACCTAACTTCATTATTCCTTATGCTTAGGTGGGACTTCCTGAGTTCCAGTTTGTGCCCATTGTCCCTTGTCCTGTCACTGGACATCACCAGAAAGAGACTGGCACCACTCTCTTGACACCCACCCTTTAGATATTTACAAGCATTGCTAAGATCCCCTCCCAACCTTCTCTCCTCCAGGAGAATCATCAGGAGCCTAGCAGGGAGAAACAGAAGAGCAGTTTGCTGTGTTCCAAGGGACACCTCTTTGCTAGTTGTAATCTGGGAGAGAGGAGAGAGATGCACACAGCCTGATACGGGCACTCTGAATTCAGTGGTTGGCCCTCAGACAAAGCCCACATCCTGGTCCAATGCCACCGGCGGCAGCTGGCCCAGGCACACAGGCACTGGCTGAAAAGGCAGGGGAACATCTGCTCCTGTCAGCTCTGCACCACGGGAGGAGAAGGCAGGAAAGAGAAAAACAGTATGTGAAGGATTCCACTTTTTCTCCTGCCTGTTATTGATTCCTGCTCCTAAACTCCATGTGGCAATTTTGCTGATACACCAGACTGCAGAGGGAGAACAGGAGACTGATCTACAAGAGGCACTGAATTTGCTCAAGTGCTCAAACTGATGTGGGCTACTCCTAACATAATGACAATGACCACTCAGGTATTTATTTAGGGGATACACCTCTGGCAGGGGTTAGGAAGGAATACCATCTCGAAGAAGGTTCTAACAGGGACCATCTGGGTGCAGATACTCTTTGAGGCAGGACTCAGAGCAGATGAACCACTTACCTGGTCCATTCTAGCAATTGCCCTTGCCTAGTTTTACTCATAGCTAACAGGCAGAAAAACAGTATTTTGAGGTTTTTATCTAGGAATGACTGTCTGCAATACAAGGTGAAGACAGGGGTCCAACTGAAACTCTCCCTTCAAGTCAAACCAAGCCTCACTGCACAGATGGCTCCACACCTACTCCAGCAGTAAGACACAACTCTGCCATCTGCTGCAGACCAGAGCTGACTCATTGACATGGCCTAGCTCATTTGCCAGTCCCTGGCAGGGGGATACACACTATAGACAGACACAAACATAGGGAGGCTTGCAACACACCAGAGGTTGTGTCTAAATCACAACAACTCTCCCCTAGCACTGAGCAAACTGCAGTGAGCCAGGTGAAGAGCCACAAAGGCAGAAGACCTCTCCCTCCCTTCCCCCAGGAGAGGTGTGACACAGGCACCATCAAGACAAGTGCTATCCCTACTACCTCTTATCACTGTGCTTCAACCTAACCCTCCAACAACCTACTTTGGGCTGCCAAAACAGCTTGCACACACTGGCTTGTTCCACTGGCTTTCCCTTCCATTGAACTGCCAGCAGCAGAGGCCCTGAAGTGCCAAGGTCAGTTTTTCTAGCAGATCCCTGTTCTGCTACAGACCACAACTAAATTCTACATTTTTGGCAGTAGAATGGCAGTCAACAGGTCTCTTCCCCTGGATTCTTGTATTCGGTCTTCTGCTATATAGCACATATCCCTACTGTAAGAATATGAGTAAAAGGGGAAATAGAAAAGAAACAGAATACAACATGACCCAGCAGCAGAGAATTACCACAGTAACAGCCTCACCAGATCAGAATGTATCTACTGGGTGAGCCTAATGGCAAATGCCAAGTTAGATCTCACTAAACAAAGGTATAGAATGTCAGTAGCTCAGTAAAAAATTGGGTACTAGCAATTGCCCAAGTGGTCTGGGCTCACTCTAGACCAAAGAAGAAAACCATGTCAAACACTGTAAAGGAAAAGGGAAATTGCCTAAAGCAAAATGTCAGCATGAAGAGTTCAATAGTTACTGATGTGAGAGCAGAAAATGCCAGTGCTCTGCCAGGCTCTGTCTGAAGTGTAGCTGCTTTTTTTTTTTTTTTTTTTTTGTAGCAGCTTGTACAAAGACACATTGAAATGCAGCATCCTGAGGGTGCGGCATCACACGGAACTTAACCCAGCATAACTGTGGTTTGCCTCCAAAGGTGCAGTCGTGTTCTGTCCATCCCACTCCTGCCCTCCAGCCTGCATGCTTCAACTCCTGCCTTCCTATTGACTCCAGTGATCACACAGCTGGAGGGCAAATTGATGTTGGTTTGGCAGCTGCACACAAAACTAACTCAAAACTTGGAAAGAAGAAGAAGAAGAAAAAAAAGGTAGTTTTATGCTGGTTCACTGAGCTGAAGTTGCTTGCTCTGTAGCCTCACAATGGCTAAATATGCAGAAAAAGGCGGCACTGGACTTGTCATCTGAAACCACAGTAAGCTTCTTTTTGCAGTCATGTATTGTTTCCAGTGGCTTGAGTCATTCCTGATGCCCCAGATAAATGGAGGCATTCAATGTTCTTGGTTAAGAACACAAAACCCAACACTCACCCAGCTGGGAGAAGCGAAAGAGTTCATCCTCATTCTCTGTCGTATGGTCCACATTGAGCTGAGTCACCTGCAGTCCATCCACCGTGGACTTGCATAACAGTGCTCGATTGGTACCTGCAGTGGGAGCAGCGAGATGAGGCACCAGATAGATCTGCGTTAAGAGGGAGAACATATCCAAACAGAAAAGGAACAGGACAGGGGAATAAAGACAGAAAAGAAGAGAAAGGCTCATGTACTGTCTCATCATTACTTCCAAAAAGTAGCCTTGCTAAGCAGCAGAGTAGGCTTGCCAGGCAGCTCTTCATCCAGGCATGAGCTGGTACTACTCAAGAAAGCTCTCCATTTCTCAGTCAACCTGCACTACCCTACCTTTCAACCCGTTTCCCCCAGCCAACATCTGCAGAGATAAAGAGCCAGGCTCATTTCAAGTGTTTCTCTAACAAGCGTATCACTGCTTGGCCACACACCAGAGAAGCTGTCCCCCACATACACATTTTTTTCACTTCCTAAAACCCCAGCCATACTCCAAAATCCAACACTGAGTTGCTGGCAAAAAAACCAACTCACCCACGTTGGCGATATAGAGCTTGTTGTTGAGAACGACAGCCACGATAGCCATGGCTCCTCCAGAGATCTCCTGCTCTACAACCTTCAATCTCTCCACAATCTTCTGGTACTGAGGAGGAAGCTGGTGGTGAGGAACACCCTGGAACCCAAAATGAGGGGCAAATTTAAACATCCAGTTGACAGCATAGAAGCCACAGCTGGAACCAGAATTCTGCACAGAGAGGACTTGTCACAGAATCACAGAATCACAGAATCACAGAAATTAGGGGCTGGAAGGGACCTAGAAGATCATCTAGTCCAACCCCTCTGCCTGAGCAGGATCACTTAGACCAAGTCTCTCAGGAACAGATCCAGGCGGGTCTTAAGTGTCTCCAGAGATGGAGACTCCACAACCCCCCT
>VYZU01018775.1:1083-15352 GCA_013401355.1 Ceyx cyanopectus | reverse complement strand
GCACAAAAGAACTGAAATATCACCACTTTTTCCCATGGATATTTACAGTGGTACAAAAGGACCCAATAAAGAGACAGTATGTGGCATAACTTGTTAGTTCATGTGAAGCTTAAAAGAAACCAAGATTCTGAAATCTACTATAATGAACAGAATCCTGAATTAAATACAATTTGTAAATTAGCCATCTCTCTGTGCTCCATCATGCCAACCTAGCTCTGTTAACATTCCCTAATATCAGAAGTTTGCTTCCTGCATCAAGAACAGCAAAGCAGCCTGGCAAAAATACTGATTCCACAAAACTGTGAGAAATAGGGGCCAAAAGCATTAGTATCAGTTTCTGTATGTATGCCATTTGAGGGATGGCAAAACATGCAGAGAATGAGAATGATTTCTTCATGCCACTGATGTAGATCTTACCACTTTAATGTTTAAAGCCCAATAATTAGTATTCCTCTATGAGAGGAAGAAATCTTGTGGAGAAATTCAAGAAAGACATAAGAGAAGGAAAACCAATGCCAAAAATACTTTTTCAATGAGTCTCACAATCCCTTTTTCTTTCTACAAATTCTCTGCATCCAAATGGAGACCAGGTCACAAACCATCTTTTAAGTAAAGAGTTATATTGAGTTGTCTGAGAAACATAAGAAACCCATTTGTATTTAATCCAGCCAATAGCAAGACAGAAACACATCCAAACAGGCACCACTGTACTTTAAATATGCAGTAACTACAGTACTTTTAAAACAAAAGAGAATAATTTATGAGGAGCATACGAGGGGTTATGAAGGAAAAATAAATTCTGTGCATAGAGGTCCTGAAATAAAAGCTACAAAATGTAGCTGTGTAATCAGTAAAACATTTTATTTGCATTTTAGTGTTTGGGTTTCCTTTCAATCACAGGCACCGAAGTCAAAGTGAGACTCTGATCATCTCACTGCAGTTTACCAATCAGGATTATGTGCCTATGTGTAATGAAGTGGAACTACATGATGTGACAAGTAAATTTTAAAGGAGAACCCACTAATTTGGAACCAGCAATTGCTACAATTCAAACAGCCCTGTTACTCACACACAGAATTTCCAAAGCTAGATTTGTAGCATATTTTAAACTGGATAGTCAATTTTAATGAGGCAATTAGCATTAAAAAAAAATAATTCTCATCAACAGAGTACTATTTATCACCTGGCAGGTAATAATTTCTTATTCCTGCCCTTAGTACTGCTGAATATTTTCTCTCAAATAATATATTCAAATGAAATAACACAACGTCTTATGCTAATGTAATCTTTGTACAGTTTTAGCTAAAATCTCAAGTGTTGATAATTACAAAAAAGTCTGTGATGGGATTTCTGAAAACTGGCATCTTATTTATTTTTAATGGGGATATAAATTCAGCAAATTCTTGAACAATATTCAATAGCACAAACTGCCAGTATTTGCATGCCTTGTTATTACTAGCCTAGATACTGAAAATAGCTCTGGAGCAGATGACACACTGCAAAGCTTCTGAAAACACTTGCCATGTACAAACAACACAGACTACTTCAGAAAGGTGACACTTCAACATTTCAATCTGTCATTTTCTTAATTAAAACAAGTCCAGGTTCTATATAAAACAGAGGAACAGTCTTTCAGGATCACAAAAGTTACTCTGTGAAAGTTAGTATTAAGTAGTCCTTTGGGCACCACCACAATGCTTCCATAGGTAGAGATATTGAATTATATGAACAATTTATATTATAAAGAGTGATTTTAAATAAGATAAAAGGAGGGCTGGCAAGGAAGACTGCAAAATTATACACCTTGAGTCTCTTAATTTTTGTAGTTAAGGTCTTAAAATTTCTGAACTACTGTTACTCAGAACATGTAATTTGTCTATCTTAATAACAAAATGACATAAATATTCAATCTTTTCAGCAAGAGAAAGCACTGCAAAAATAATAGTTCTCTGCTTCCTGTAACAAAAGATGTACCCAGTACACAAAATGTAACAGCTATTGCTTCCTCTTGACAATGCTTTGAAAGGAGCAAATGTTCATTTCACGATTAGTTTTTTTTAAATGATATTTGGAAGGGGATTCTTCTTAGCAAAAGCTCCTCATCTTTGATCAGTATTGCTTTTATTTATCGTGCAAGTCATCTCACAGCTGTTAGAATCATAGAATTGTCAGGTTTGGAAGGGACCTTAAAGATCATCTAGTTGCAACTGCCCTGCCAATGGCAGGGACACCTCCCACTAGGTCAGGTTGCTCAGAGCCCCATCTAGCATGGCCTTAAAGCTTCCAAGCTTTTAAGGGGGCTTCCACCACCTCTCTGGGCAACCTGTTCCAGTGGCTCACCACCCTCATGGTGAAGAAATATCTAATCTGAATCCATCTCTAGTTTTAATCCATTCCCTCTAGTGCTCTAACTTCCCAATATCCTAAAAAGTCGCTCTCCAACTTTCTTGTAGGCCCCTTTAAGATACTGGAAGGCTACACTATGGTATCCCCAGAGCTTTCTTTTCTTCAGCAACTCTCTCAGTATGTCTTCATAGAGTTTCTCCAGCCCTCTGATCTTCCTCATGGCCCTACTCTGGATACGCTCCAGCACATCCGTATCTTTCTTGTAATAGGGGCTCCAGAACTGGATACAGTTACTTCAGGTGTGGCCTCAGAAGAGTGAAGGGGGACCTCTACCTTGAACTGCCGGCCACACTTCTCTTGACGCAGCCCAGGATACGATTGGTTTTCTGGGCTGCAAGAGCACACTGATGGTTCATGTTTAGCTTCTCATCCACAAGTTCCCTCAAGTCCTTTTATTCAGGGCTGCTCTCGAGCCAGTCAGTGCCCAGCCTATATTGGTGCTTAGGGCTACCCTGACCCAGATGGAGGGCCTTGCACTTGGCCTTGTTGAACTTCATGAGGCTGGCATGGACCCACCTCTCCAGCCTGTCACTGTCCCACTGGATGGCATCCCTTCCCTCCAGCGTGTCAGCCGCCCTACACAGTTTGGTGTCTGTAAATGTGCTGAGGGTGAGCTCAATGCTGCTGTCCATGCCTCTGGTGTTAAACAAGACTGGTCCCAGTACTGATCCTTGAGGGACTCCACTTGTCACAGTCTTCACTTGGACATGGACGCACTGACATCTACTCTTTGGGAGCAGCTATCAAGCCAGTTCTTTATCCACTGAATTGTCTATCCATCAAACCCACATTTCACCAGCTTGGAGACCAGAATGCCATGCAGGACAGCGTCAAAGGCTTTTCTCAGGTCCAGGTAAATGACACCAGTTGCTCTTCCCCTGTCTATTGGTGTTGTGACCCTCTCATAGAAAGCCACCAGGTTAGGCACAATTTGCCTTGGTGAAGCCAAGTGTGTTACACGTGCATTTTGCACGTGTAACTGGCTCAGNTATGAATGCATTTTTTTCCCTCTGCATATTTTTCAGACTATGTAATAGCAATAAAACAGAGGCTTTGCTTTTCAAGCACAACCAAGCTAATTAAGGGACGCAAATTACAGGATAATTGATTGCATTTTGACCTTTGAGAACTAATCTAGGGAATAAAATGGCAGATCATTAACAGCTCAAGAAAAACAATTCCTATCTAGAAGTTGTATTAGTTCTTCACATAAAATAAGTATAAAAATCTTTATGTAATTTATTTATCAGCATTTTTGTGCACTTCACATTGCTTTTACATTAAAAAAGCTAAAATATAGTATTTAATTTATTAAGTATTTTTAAAAAAATGTTTATTCCCTATTGTGCTCAGGAATACTCATTATAGCAAAAAACAATATTATAAATTAAAGGTGGAAGACACATACTTGTTTATCAATACTATGATTTTTACTACAGAAAAGGACAGGGAACAAGGTACTCAAATTCCCTATCATAACATTTTTAAAATATAACAAAATACTATAAAATCTCAACATTACTCCACCACTGCCTCACATAATCAAGTTAAGTGACATACTAATGTTACCAGGTATTAAAACAGTTCAATGAAGTACATAATTATTTCTAATCTTGCACATCTTTAGGTTTGTTGTAGTCAATACCCATAATGTTTGTTTCAATATTAATTGCACAAATTTCAGACAGGATTAAGCATCACATAATAAATACATAAAATCAGAGAAACCAGAAGAAAGAGGTTCTAAAGCTCTTTTAACAGCTTATAAGTAAATCAAGCTACAAAAATTGGCTCAGATAAATATTATTTTTCTTGAGTTAGCACACTAAGCTTTTATCCTTCCTTAATACTTTCAAGTCGATCCTAAATACTATGTTTACCTTACTATTGAAGTTATGCCTCAACACCTATAAAAGATTGAATATGGAAGTTATTCTCAAAGTGAAAGTTTGTCATAGTTTAAATGAGAAAAATAAGTAACATTTGGTATTGTAAGGGAAAGATAAGTTACTAAGATAATTTTTAGGTATTTTTCATTAATTTAGCTAAGGGTTTTCCAATGGTTGCTATATTCTCATACCCACTGTATACTTCAAACTTCGTATCTTAAATTTTGCAACTCTTTAGGTTCATATATTCACATTTTAACAATAACACAGTTACATCTCTTGGCAATTACCCTGCCATTATTATACCACCATTCGTATACCAAAATTATAAATTTTCAAGTGTTTAAGGATTAAATTAGTCAGACAAGTTGTCATTTCATATTCCACAAGGTTTTTATTCTCTTTCCATGACTCATGATAAATCCTGTTAACAATAAGTCATACAATATATATGGATATAGAGAGTATACTATTGAGATAGAATAATCTCAGTTTTGGAGTTATGAGGGTGTTACAAAGGAAATATTTTAAAGCAGCAATTATATAAACAGAAATTCTAAGCCTGAAACTAAAACCTTATCATTTTTTTTTCCAGCATGCTAGTTCCAGGAAATACTATTTTTAGAATTCTTACAATATTAATGACATAATTAAGACACAATTTCCAGTGGATTTTTGTATTCAATATAGTTTTGGCTACACACCGCAATTTTAAAGGTTCCTTTTATTCCCTTCCCAACAAATGCCAACATCTTAGAAACCTATCCAGTAACTGATACTAACTTTTCTCTTATTCCTAAACCTGCAAGGTAGATTTTTCAGGCCATGAAGAATGTTGTCAGAGAGCCCTTGATTGTGGCCTTAGTAGATAAGACATGATTCTATCAGCTCTGACAGATGTTCTTTCCTCTCAGGAAATGGCCACCAAGGATAAAAGTTGTTATCTGCATGTAAAGAAGATAAATTTGCATTTGAAGCCCTATATTCACTTCCCAGAATCTCCATCACTGAGAAAAATCAGCCCTACATTTCATTTAGAGAATCAGGAACCCAACTTAAACACACAGTATGTATTTACCTGCCTCCAAGGATTACCATGGGGTATGTTGTATTAAGGTCACTATCACACATATTGCATTTTAAACATTTGGCACACTTCCTCCTGCTGTGAAGTCCGAGAGAGTATCTTTGTCAGGTAAATATATCTGTATACATTTGAGAAAAAAATACATGTAATAAAAAAGACCAACTTTGGTGTCTCAGTGTTTATGGAAAGAATTTTTAAATATCACTGAAAAGACTGCAAAAAAATGTATCTGTTCCTATTTTCATCTCATATCAATCTGTAACATCCTTCAAAGCATCATATGAATGCATTTTTTTCCCTCTGCATATTTTTCAGACTATGTAATAGCAATAAAACAGAGGCTTTGCTTTTCAAGCACAACCAAGCTAATTAAGGGACGCAAATTACAGGATAATTGATTGCATTTTGACCTTTGAGAACTAATCTAGGGAATAAAATGGCAGATCATTAACAGCTCAAGAAAAACAATTCCTATCTAGAAGTTGTATTAGTTCTTCACATAAAATAAGTATAAAAATCTTTATGTAATTTATTTATCAGCATTTTTGTGCACTTCACATTGCTTTTACATTAAAAAAGCTAAAATATAGTATTTAATTTATTAAGTATTTTTAAAAAAATGTTTATTCCCTATTGTGCTCAGGAATACTCATTATAGCAAAAAACAATATTATAAATTAAAGGTGGAAGACACATACTTGTTTATCAATACTATGATTTTTACTACAGAAAAGGACAGGGAACAAGGTACTCAAATTCCCTATCATAGAATCACAGAATGTTAGGGGTTGAAGGGACCTAGAAAGATCATCTAGTCCAACACCCCTGCCTGAGCAGGATGACATAAACTAAGTCACCCAGGAACGCATCCAGGCGGGTCTTGAATGTCTCCAGAGAAGGAGACTCCACAATCTCCCTGGGCAGCCTGTTCCAGAGCTCTGTCACCCTCACTGTGATAAAGGTTTTTCTTGTGTTTAGCCTAAACCTCTTGTGCTCCAACTTACTCCCGTTGCCTCTCGTCCTGTCACTGGATGACACTGAGAAAAGTCTGGCTCCATCCCCCCTACACTCACCCTTAACATATTTATAGATATTGATGAGTCCCCCCTCAGTCTCCTCCAGGCTAAAGAGCCCCAGCTCTCTCAGCCTCTCCTCATAAGGAAGATGCTCCACTCCCATAATCATCTCGGTGGCCCTGCGCTGGACTCTCTCCAGTAGCTCTCTGTCCTTCTTGAGCTGGGGTGACCAGAACTGGACATAGTGGTGGGGTCTCACCAGTGCAGAGTAGAGGGTCCTATGGTCAGTATTTCGAANACAATATATATGGATATAGAGAGTATACTATTGAGATAGAATAATCTCAGTTTTGGAGTTATGAGGGTGTTACAAAGGAAATATTTTAAAGCAGCAATTATATAAACAGAAATTCTAAGCCTGAAACTAAAACCTTATCATTTTTTTTTCCAGCATGCTAGTTCCAGGAAATACTATTTTTAGAATTCTTACAATATTAATGACATAATTAAGACACAAATTCCAGTGGATTTTTGTATTCAATATAGTTTTGGCTACACACCGCAATTTTAAAGGTTCCTTTTATTCCCTTCCCAACAAATGCCAACATCTTAGAAACCTATCCAGTAACTGATACTAACTTTTCTCTTATTCCTAAACCTGCAAGGTAGATTTTTCAGGCCATGAAGAATGTTGTCAGAGAGCCCTTGATTGTGGCCTTAGTAGATAAGACATGATTCTATCAGCTCTGACAGATGTTCTTTCCTCTCAGGAAATGGCCACCAAGGATAAAAGTTGTTATCTGCATGTAAAGAAGATAAATTTGCATTTGAAGCCCTATATTCACTTCCCAGAATCTCCATCACTGAGAAAAATCAGCCCTACATTTCATTTAGAGAATCAGGAACCCAACTTAAACACACAGTATGTATTTACCTGCCTCCAAGGATTACCATGGGGTATGTTGTATTAAGGTCACTATCACACATATTGCATTTTAAACATTTGGCACACTTCCTCCTGCTGTGAAGTCCGAGAGAGTATCTTTGTCAGGTAAATATATCTGTATACATTTGAGAAAAAAATACATGTAATAAAAAAGACCAACTTTGGTGTCTCAGTGTTTATGGAAAGAATTTTTAAATATCACTGAAAAGACTGCAAAAAAATGTATCTGTTCCTATTTTCATCTCATATCAATCTGTAACATCCTTCAAAGCATCATATGAATGCATTTTTTTCCCTCTGCATATTTTTCAGACTATGTAATAGCAATAAAACAGAGGCTTTGCTTTTCAAGCACAACCAAGCTAATTAAGGGACGCAAATTACAGGATAATTGATTGCATTTTGACCTTTGAGAACTAATCTAGGGAATAAAATGGCAGATCATTAACAGCTCAAGAAAAACAATTCCTATCTAGAAGTTGTATTAGTTCTTCACATAAAATAAGTATAAAAATCTTTATGTAATTTATTTATCAGCATTTTTGTGCACTTCACATTGCTTTTACATTAAAAAAGCTAAAATATAGTATTTAATTTATTAAGTATTTTTAAAAAAATGTTTATTCCCTATTGTGCTCAGGAATACTCATTATAGCAAAAAACAATATTATAAATTAAAGGTGGAAGACACATACTTGTTTATCAATACTATGATTTTTACTACAGAAAAGGACAGGGAACAAGGTACTCAAATTCCCTATCATAGAATCACAGAATGTTAGGGGTTGAAGGGACCTAGAAAGATCATCTAGTCCAACACCCCTGCCTGAGCAGGATGACATAAACTAAGTCACCCAGGAACGCATCCAGGCGGGTCTTGAATGTCTCCAGAGAAGGAGACTCCACAATCTCCCTGGGCAGCCTGTTCCAGAGCTCTGTCACCCTCACTGTGATAAAGGTTTTTCTTGTGTTTAGCCTAAACCTCTTGTGCTCCAACTTACTCCCGTTGCCTCTCGTCCTGTCACTGGATGACACTGAGAAAAGTCTGGCTCCATCCCCCCTACACTCACCCTTAACATATTTATAGATATTGATGAGTCCCCCCTCAGTCTCCTCCAGGCTAAAGAGCCCCAGCTCTCTCAGCCTCTCCTCATAAGGAAGATGCTCCACTCCCATAATCATCTCGGTGGCCCTGCGCTGGACTCTCTCCAGTAGCTCTCTGTCCTTCTTGAGCTGGGGTGACCAGAACTGGACATAGTGGTGGGGTCTCACCAGTGCAGAGTAGAGGGTCCTATGGTCAGTATTTCGAAGTCCCTTCCAGCCTCTGACATTCTATGATTGTATGATTCTATGATCTACACAGAGCTACTAGGAAGATTCCTGTTCATCAGAGGATGACAGCCCTATTATTGTTCCTGAGCTAGGTAGTATTCTTGGATAGGTCTGGGGAAAATTTGAAGTTAATAGTTCAATACTTAAAAGAGTATCAACTCGTCATGCCACAGCCTGAAAAAAAACCCAAAAACCCAACAAAAATGAACAAAAAAACCTACCACCAACCCACAATAGAAAAAGAAAAAAAGCTCTACTTTTTAATTTTGTAGAACAGTAAAACTAACCTTAAATACGGTCCTAGCCCTACCCACCAGCAGTAAGTGAATTAAAATCTGTTTATTCAATCCAGCTCATGGGTTATGTATGGCAAATTGTTACCCACAGCAAATCCCTTCAGTACGCAGGTCTAGAGGATGCATAACAATTACTTTTAAGACATTTACAGAGTAAAATAACAAACAAGGCAAAGCTAAATTATATAGCTTTAATACAGTCTGTGAATCCAAGTATATTAACTTGGGCATTGAAAATTTTGCAACATTTTTACAAATTGAAAATTTCAGAATTGCTGTCATGCTTTCTGTCACACGGGCCGAAACTGTAAAATTCTTCCAGGAATTCAAATGATTTTCCTCCCAGAAGCAGAGTGAAACAAAACCAGTAAATTCCAAAAAGTTTAATGTCTGCCTAAGTGAAAAGGCAGGAGATGGAAATGAATTATCTCAGCAAAAGATAAACCGAAATACTTTTAACATTCAGGTATTTATTCCATGTTAAAAAATACATACGGTATATTACAATATATATGGAGATACCCAGGAAACTCAGTTATACCAAAAAAACCCAAACCAAAACAAAAAATCAACCCAAAAAAACCCAACTGTGACGATATGAGAAAACTACAATAAATTAACAGTACACGATTTTAAGCAGGTTGAGCCACTCATGCAAGTGATGAACTTAGGCAAAGACTAACATTCACAAGCTGTCCTGTGAATCTGGGGAGGGCGCAAGATGTGCAGAGGCATCCAATTAATGTCTTCACAACCAGAAATGGTCACAGCCTCTAGAGAAAGACAATTTAAATTCACAGTTTTCTAGGCAGGGTGTCTGAGATGTCAGTTTGCTCAGCTCAAAGAAATACATCTACCATTTACACTGCCAGCATCACCAAGTAGCTAGCTAGCTAGAATATTCTAAATGTCTGTGCCTCAAAGGGAGACTTCACAGGTGCAGTGGCTTCTTTAAGCTCCTTGATTGCCGCAAAAGAACAGAAAAACCAACAACTATGAAGTTCACATGGCAAACACAGACAGCTAAACTGCTTATATTATATAATAATAAATACCACTTGAAGTAAATGCCATATGGGTATTTCAGAGATTAGCTGCAAAAATGAAAAACATCAGAGAATACAGAAATCTGAACACCGCTTTGTTAAGCAGATGCACCATTACTCACCCAACTTTTACAAGTATAGGTCAGACAAAGTGAAGATCTGAAGACACATACCATGCACAATGAAAGATGGTTAACATACAATATCAAATGAGAATAGACTACTTTAAATAGAGTCAGGAAGACTTTCAAATGGCTACTAGTGCAGGCTCAATTCAAATGCCTCCTTCAAGATAATCTCTATCTCAAGCTATAGCAGGTAGGCAAATGATTAAGCTAAAACATCTCAGTTGCTGAATGCTGTCTGTATTTTTACCATCAACTCCACATTTACCTGAACCGTCACAACTTCAACCTTGAGCTATCCCTTAGTGCAAAGTAATCTAACTAAATGCTAGTGAATTTGAAACCCAACATGTTTGTGAAACAGAATAAAATGCTTCAAAAAACAGTATATTAATGTGTACAATTGTATACAAAATACAGAGTTAATAAAATGAAACAGTTATACTAAGAAAATGGTAATCGGATAATTGAGATTAATCCACTGTAGTAGTGTGCAATCCTAAATCCAGTCATATTAATCAGTCATTACAGAGAATGTCTATCAAGTTTATTAAGCAGCATTATGCGCTTGCCATCATGTGAGAGTTAAATCAGAGGCATCAAAACATGGGGGAAAAAAGCAGTACAAAAACCAAACTAAGGCCTAACAAAATCATTACTCATTTGAAGAGAAGAATCTCCTCTAAGAATTGCTAAACATCCCAAAGCCACTGCAGAACATTTTAGCTAAGAGTTGGCTTGTTATTTTTAAAAGATGGATTAAAATAAATTGTAGGGTTATCATTTTGGTTGGACAAGACCTTTAAGATCAAGTCCAGCCATTAACCTAACACTGCCAGGTTCACCTCTAAGCCATGTCCCTGAGCACCACATCTACATGTTTTTTTAAGTATCTTCAGGGATGTACAGTACAAGATGGCTCAGTTAATAAACAAAAATGGAGAAACCAAAGCAGATGATATAGGTAACTGGCCATCTAGCATAAACAGTGAATTCTGAATTTTAACTCAGTTAATCCAAAAGCGTTGCAAGCTTGCAACAAGAAGCTGTTTCCCATGTACATTATCGGGAAGTTTATTGATCTTGCAAAACTCACAAAAAGGTCAGTACAATTCTTGGCATCTGCTGCTGGCACTTTATCTATTAAATTCTGCATAAAAACTTCTGTAGGGATCTTTTTCTTCCATGTCATGAAGCAGTGCTGAAAAGCTTTGAATGTTGAAAAACACATTTATGTCAAGCCAGCTTTTCTGAAGATCACAGGGTTTTACCAATCCATTCATTTGCTCTCCTAAGAATAGAAAATTGGAGTTTTATCTTATGCTTTTCCTTCACCATTTTAAAGATCAGATTTATGTAACAGGCAACACAGACAAGAACACTGTTCTAATCTCATATAGTACATTCTATATTCCTAATGGCAGATACCTGATAACTAAAGTGCTAAATTTATTTATGATTCAATCCTTTAAATAAATTACATGTGCCTCTTCATACAGCAAGCACCAGTCAAAAGCCTAGTATTTTCAGATTGCTATGTGAATAATCCATGTAACATTAGTACACACAGCCTGAATTCCTGTGGTCACCATGGTTTGCCGAGACCTTGGTCTAATTTCCACAGCACCTAGTGCCACTGCACTGCAACTACAGCAAACCAAATTATCAACTTCTCTTTTCTGATTTCACTATTTTTTCTGAGGGAACTTCATGGCATCAAGATGACAGGGTATCTATTCAGCTGTGAGGAAAATAATGTTCTTTTATATACACTGAGCTCAGAAGGGTACAAGAGCAACAGAAACTAATCACTGTGGTTGTACATGCAGAATACAGTGAGGTTTTTTTTTATCTTGAAGGTAGCTTAATAGTCTGAGAACAGAGTCTTATTAATGTAAATGAAGCTCTAATAGCATATTGCATGAAATTCTTTTTATTAAGCATTTATTTGGAAAACATCCTACAAATGGGATTAATCCACTGCAGTATATTTTCTGTAAGCACCTAACGAAAGTGACTTTTGAAACAGATTGCTGAATAAACTTTAAAGTAACCAGTAAAGATACTTCTACTGTAAAAAAAAAAAGTCTTTCATATGTAGTTAATTTCACACTTATTTGCACTGGAAAATTAAATTTTTACTTATCAACATACCACAGAAATACTGGCAAAAGCTCTGCTCTGATGTTCCACATAGTATATTTTGCTTTAGGCAAACTATAATAAAATTAATTGATAATTAAGAAACTGACATTATAATCCAGGTAACTGTCTAATTCTCCAGTGGCACTGTCCACGCTGTTGATCCATTTCATCCAAAAGCAGAACAACATTTTTTTTTTGTAACACCTGAGAATGTAACTGAGTTCCTGAATGATTTTTTAAAATAGTCAAGGAACATTAATCATTTATGTGCCTTTGAAAATAATACCTTAGTCCTGCTGTTCCCAAGCACTCAAAATTCTCTTTAACTATAATAGGAAAGAAAGTAGGATTGAATCTCTATGACTGACAGTAACATCTTGCATTGATTCATTACCCATGCAAAATGAAAGGGAAAAGTGCAAATATTTTGTAGGCAAAACCAAAAATGAATTATCTGTCACTTAAAATAAAATGTTCCTTGACTATTTTNTAGTCCTGCTGTTCCCAAGCACTCAAAATTCTCTTTAACTATAATAGGAAAGAAAGTAGGATTGAATCTCTATGACTGACAGTAACATCTTGCATTGATTCATTACCCATGCAAAATGAAAGGGAAAAGTGCAAATATTTTGTAGGCAAAACCAAAAATGAATTATCTGTCACTTAAAATAAAATGTTCTGGAATTTCTAGACAAAGTTTAAGAGGCTATCCTCAGCAGATTGAAAATTTCCTTTAAGACAGCTTTCAAATCAAGAGGCATTCTTTATTTGTTTTTAAATATCAAATGTGTTTTGCATTGTAAATATTACTGCTAGAGACAGTTTTCTGCTACTTGTCCTCTGGCTTTTCTCATAAAACAAGTGTAATATCTACTACATTATAAATGAACTTGCCCTGACAGAACTTGAGGTTTATCCTGTAGATCAATTAAGATTTAAGCATCACTGACAATGATGCAAAATATTACTTTTTAATAGTCCATCAATACTTTCTTATACATTTTTCATCTTAAATATTGAATCAAACAATATTACATCCTGTTATAATTTTGCCTCAGCAGCTTAAAGATTGCATTCATTTGAGTCCATAAAATAGTATACTTCTAGCTCCTGGAAAATTGTGTATCGGTAACTACAGAAAAACTCTATCCTAGAAAGCTGTATACAGCTACTCCTTGAGGTTATTTAAACTCACAAGATTAGGAATGCAGACTTTATTTGCCACACTGCAGAAAAACAGTCTCAGATTTTCAACAATGGCTTCTTATCCTCAATCATAAAATTTTTGCACCTCTGTGAGCACCTTCAAAATCTATTATAAATCTTTGCGCTTTGTAATGTAAGAGAACAGTAAACACCTACTCTCCATCCATACATACACTCCCCATCCCCTCCAGTATTCAGTTTGTAACATTAACTTGGAGAAAAGTACCTATAGCTAGAAAGGTAGCTAAAGGTAAGTTGAGAATACACAAAGCTGAAAATAAATAATGTTGTGATCTACTACATACACTTACAGCACATTCCTAACACAACAGTTAAAGCTTCACACCCATTTAAACCAACATAAGACACTCTCAACAGCAAAGAGTGTAATAGAAGTGCCAAATAATGCTTACTTTTTATGAACACACTCATATGGTCTAACAGTCATTTTCAAAATACTTTCTCTCCAAAAGATAAACTAAAGGATAAGTCTACTTCATATCTCTGTGTGTGTGTTCACAGCCTGCCTGGACAGATAGAAAAAATTAACAAAATACCAGTTCAGCTCTAACACAAATGCTGAAGTAAAAAAAAAAATATTCAAAAGGTCTTTCACTGTATTAGGGAGTTTGAGATTTCATAAAAGGATCTAAAGACCACAGAAGTCTGCTGATTTTTCTCTACAAGACCTTCATCCTTTAAAAAAAAAAATTCTTTAATATATTTCACATTTTATAAATTATGTGCATTATGACACTATCTGCACAGGCAGGCT
>VYZU01018768.1:11299-21981 GCA_013401355.1 Ceyx cyanopectus | reverse complement strand
CTGGCCAGAGACACTGAGGCAGAAGCATATTATATCTGTGTATACATTTCTCCAGAGCATGTTCCTGATCAGGTCCAGATCCACCAGGATTTGGTAGAACTGGAATTGTCCTTCTTGCTCTGAATGCCACCTTTCTCTCTTCAGTTCTGGATGAAGAGATTTGTAGACACTACTGATGAGAGGTATATAGTTACACATCATGAGGACTTATCAAAATGGCCATTTAACTCATTATTCCCATTAGTGCAGTTCAGTGTCTGGCAGAAGTTTTTGTGTCTGTGTCCACATTTGCTTGTTTTGTGTAATGCACACTGAGTTTCAGAGCAGATGTATGTATATCAAATCAAGATGCTTATTTTTCTCTTTCACTCTGCATATTATATGTCGGCAGAAACATCCCCTTTTCCATGGATTTTCAGAAGCATTTATGTATCTACTAATTTTCGTGTCCAGATAGAGAATAAAGAATAACCTAACAAATGTAAGGTGATGTCCATTACACTGACATCAAGAAGATGTCTTTTCCTTTCTCACTATTCTGAGCTGGACTCATTAAAATATAATAATGCACATATAGAGCAGTCTTGAAGTTGCTGCTGAGATATGCTCATGTTTTCCTTCCTCATATTATGGTCTCACCAGATGATGTTTGTGTGTTATGTAAGTCCACATTTTCCTGGTCTTTTTTTAAATATTGGGAAAGCTATCTAAAAATGTTAATATTTTTTAGAGCTCATGGATTTTGATTATTCAACTGGGCAAACCATTAAGTTATGACTCAAATGTTTCTGAAGCAATGTTGATGGAAAAGTTAATGGACTTGTTTTTGTGTCCTCTGTAGAGTGTACACTATTACCACAGTAGACATCTGGAAACTGACAGTTCAACATTAGAGGCCATGAGAGAATTCTCTTGATTTGTGAAGAGTGGTCTTGTGCTCTAAGTGTTTTGACATATCTTCAGCTAATATAAATGAGCATCATTGGTGCAAAAAAAGCTTGTAAAAAATATTGAGAATTTGGCCACATATCAATTACATTTTTTAAGCCAAAAAAAAAAATTAAATCCCAGGAATCCAGGCATATCAGTTATGCTTGTCCTGGCATTGTAGGTGATAAATGTTCAGTTATCCCAAGAGTACTACAGATCAGATTACTTGAGAGTTTGGGGATTTTCTTTTAATATTATAGCATTTTTGGTAGGTTGAGGCTATCCTTTGCAGACAATACTGACATTTCAGTACCACTGATATACATGACCCTTTCCTCAGTGCAGGACATACTTAGCTAAAACACCTTTTTATTTTAAACATCTAATCTGCCTTCTCCCTTCAGCTACTTAATGTTATCTTCAGCCTCAGGATATTGTCTAACTTCTTAAGACCCAAAAATATTTGTTAAGAAACTAAAACAAGTATCTTGTAGTGATTACAGAACTTCTTTAAGTTATTTCAAGCAATTTTATTAGAATCAACTTCTGTGTTATCCAGTGTTGATCTGGTGGACAGTTTTCCCAGCGTGTTTGATAATGGCATAATGGAGTAGCATAGTTCACAAGATCTTTTTCACTTTATGCTGTATTTTTAGGAAACCAATTCACTTGGCAGTTTGTTGGTGTTTTAGAAGTTTTGGGAAATGAGTGAGGAGTAACTTGATGTTCCAATACAGTTTAAACTTGTAGATGTGTTACTAGGTTATGTGAAAATCATTCCTGTTGTAGAGTGAATGTGAAAGCCTCACTGCCTGTATCACACCAATTCCAGGATTTCTGACGAATTCCCTGGTATTGATTTTTGTTATTTCCACACAAGTACAGCCAGCATGAGCTAGGGTTATTTGTGCAAGCGAAGCCAGTTCTGGTATTCATTGAAAGACAAACTAGAGTGCTAGAGTGTGGACAGAGTTTCTGAAACACTAAATAACACATCCTAGCAAAGGGATGCTTTGCCTTACTGTATCTTACTCAGGATGCTCTCCTAGCATTAGCTTGTCAACCTTGTAAAATTTATGTTTTGCTCACTTGCCATCTGCTGATTATAGCTGAAGTGTAGGACACAAACATTTTGTTTCTGAAACATTAAATAAGTGCAAAAAAGTGGCTCCTCCATGAACCATTAATAAAATTTTAAAAATCAAAACCAAAAAAACCCCAATCAACCAAACAAATTAAAAAAAAAAAGGTCTACCACACAAAATGCTAAGGTTTTTTTTTTTATGTTTATTTTTAGTCTTGGAACTGAACCAGGTGATTATTCCCACTTATGGAACTGTGCCAGATCAGCAAAACCTTCATACGTCTGAATGGGTAGGTGCTTCTTCACTTTAACTATGACTATCTGTATTTTTTTTCTTTTATGGGTATGCGATTGTCAATAGCTGTTCCAGCGGAATAACATTCCTTTACATTTGCAGCACATGCAGGTCATCTGTGTGACTGACTCTGAGCTGCTCTGTTTCCTTAAAGGTACCTGAAGTCATCAAGTCAGATGTGAAAGTTCATGTTGACATAGGCACAGGACTCAATTGAAAGTGACCTATATATTGACACATATATACATCTCCTAGCTATATTTATTTTAGTACAGGTGTGTATAGGATTTTTCTGTGTGTGTACAATGAGAATTATGAACACACCCTACATATAAACACACATACCCTATGAATTCATACACACCCAGGTATTAGTCAGGCAACATGTGAGTNCTTTCACTCTGCATATTATATGTCGGCAGAAACATCCCCTTTTCCATGGATTTTCAGAAGCATTTATGTATCTACTAATTTTCGTGTCCAGATAGAGAATAAAGAATAACCTAACAAATGTAAGGTGATGTCCATTACACTGACATCAAGAAGATGTCTTTTCCTTTCTCACTATTCTGAGCTGGACTCATTAAAATATAATAATGCACATATAGAGCAGTCTTGAAGTTGCTGCTGAGATATGCTCATGTTTTCCTTCCTCATATTATGGTCTCACCAGATGATGTTTGTGTGTTATGTAAGTCCACATTTTCCTGGTCTTTTTTTAAATATTGGGAAAGCTATCTAAAAATGTTAATATTTTTTAGAGCTCATGGATTTTGATTATTCAACTGGGCAAACCATTAAGTTATGACTCAAATGTTTCTGAAGCAATGTTGATGGAAAAGTTAATGGACTTGTTTTTGTGTCCTCTGTAGAGTGTACACTATTACCACAGTAGACATCTGGAAACTGACAGTTCAACATTAGAGGCCATGAGAGAATTCTCTTGATTTGTGAAGAGTGGTCTTGTGCTCTAAGTGTTTTGACATATCTTCAGCTAATATAAATGAGCATCATTGGTGCAAAAAAAGCTTGTAAAAAATATTGAGAATTTGGCCACATATCAATTACATTTTTTAAGCCAAAAAAAAAAATTAAATCCCAGGAATCCAGGCATATCAGTTATGCTTGTCCTGGCATTGTAGGTGATAAATGTTCAGTTATCCCAAGAGTACTACAGATCAGATTACTTGAGAGTTTGGGGATTTTCTTTTAATATTATAGCATTTTTGGTAGGTTGAGGCTATCCTTTGCAGACAATACTGACATTTCAGTACCACTGATATACATGACCCTTTCCTCAGTGCAGGACATACTTAGCTAAAACACCTTTTTATTTTAAACATCTAATCTGCCTTCTCCCTTCAGCTACTTAATGTTATCTTCAGCCTCAGGATATTGTCTAACTTCTTAAGACCCAAAAATATTTGTTAAGAAACTAAAACAAGTATCTTGTAGTGATTACAGAACTTCTTTAAGTTATTTCAAGCAATTTTATTAGAATCAACTTCTGTGTTATCCAGTGTTGATCTGGTGGACAGTTTTCCCAGCGTGTTTGATAATGGCATAATGGAGTAGCATAGTTCACAAGATCTTTTTCACTTTATGCTGTATTTTTAGGAAACCAATTCACTTGGCAGTTTGTTGGTGTTTTAGAAGTTTTGGGAAATGAGTGAGGAGTAACTTGATGTTCCAATACAGTTTAAACTTGTAGATGTGTTACTAGGTTATGTGAAAATCATTCCTGTTGTAGAGTGAATGTGAAAGCCTCACTGCCTGTATCACACCAATTCCAGGATTTCTGACGAATTCCCTGGTATTGATTTTTGTTATTTCCACACAAGTACAGCCAGCATGAGCTAGGGTTATTTGTGCAAGCGAAGCCAGTTCTGGTATTCATTGAAAGACAAACTAGAGTGCTAGAGTGTGGACAGAGTTTCTGAAACACTAAATAACACATCCTAGCAAAGGGATGCTTTGCCTTACTGTATCTTACTCAGGATGCTCTCCTAGCATTAGCTTGTCAACCTTGTAAAATTTATGTTTTGCTCACTTGCCATCTGCTGATTATAGCTGAAGTGTAGGACACAAACATTTTGTTTCTGAAACATTAAATAAGTGCAAAAAAGTGGCTCCTCCATGAACCATTAATAAAATTTTAAAAATCAAAACCAAAAAAACCCCAATCAACCAAACAAATTAAAAAAAAAAAGGTCTACCACACAAAATGCTAAGGTTTTTTTTTTTATGTTTATTTTTAGTCTTGGAACTGAACCAGGTGATTATTCCCACTTATGGAACTGTGCCAGATCAGCAAAACCTTCATACGTCTGAATGGGTAGGTGCTTCTTCACTTTAACTATGACTATCTGTATTTTTTTTCTTTTATGGGTATGCGATTGTCAATAGCTGTTCCAGCGGAATAACATTCCTTTACATTTGCAGCACATGCAGGTCATCTGTGTGACTGACTCTGAGCTGCTCTGTTTCCTTAAAGGTACCTGAAGTCATCAAGTCAGATGTGAAAGTTCATGTTGACATAGGCACAGGACTCAATTGAAAGTGACCTATATATTGACACATATATACATCTCCTAGCTATATTTATTTTAGTACAGGTGTGTATAGGATTTTTCTGTGTGTGTACAATGAGAATTATGAACACACCCTACATATAAACACACATACCCTATGAATTCATACACACCCAGGTATTAGTCAGGCAACATGTGAGTTCAGGATTCATTTTTGCAGAGATCCTGGAGACACCAAGAAATTCCTTACTCCAACCAGAGACTTATGTGTCAAGAAATAAAAAGAGTGTAAATTCCCTTTAACCAAAATTCAGGTTTCCCAGCTTGCCTAATACTTTCTGCAGCTGACAGGTTTGTGGTTCAAACTCATGATCCCTTGCCTCAGATTTCATTTATCTCTAAAGACTGGCCAGTTGACCCAAACAAGCACTGCTATGGCACATACTTTGCCAACCTGATACTCAGCTGGCATGTTGATAGTCCAATTTATTTCTTCTCCTAGAATGGTACAAGTGTGGTCTGCAGTTGTACAAGGAGATAGCTATAAGCCTGGATTTTAAAAGGTGTAAAATCATATACTTATCCTAAAGCTTAAAAAAAACCCTGTTCTGTATTTATTTGCTCTAATGACAGAGGTTGATGTCACTGGCTTTGATTGTGCATAGGTTGGCTTTTCTAGTCAAGCTGCCTCCACAAGTGGATCAGTGTTTCAGAGGAACAGGGCATAAAGAAACAGGTTCNAAACTGCTGCCATTGCTGAAGGTTCTGCTTCATCCTCAGCTCCTTGCTTAGGGCTTGTGCCTGGATTAATTCCCACCGGTCAATTACACCTGGAATGATAAAACACCAAACTTAACAAAAGCAAAAAAATACCAGCTAGACACAAAATGGCATCAGTTGGATTCTGTGCAGGACATACTTAGCTAAAACACCTTTTTATTTTAAACATCTAATCTGCCTTCTCCCTTCAGCTACTTAATGTTATCTTCAGCCTCAGGATATTGTCTAACTTCTTAAGACCCAAAAATATTTGTTAAGAAACTAAAACAAGTATCTTGTAGTGACTACAGAACTTCTTTAAGTTATTTCAAGCAATTTTATTAGAATCAACTTCTGTGTTATCCAGTGTTGATCTGGTGGACAGTTTTCCCAGCGTGTTTGATAATGGCATAATGGAGTAGCATAGTTCACAAGATCTTTTTCACTTTATGCTGTATTTTTAGGAAACCAATTCACTTGGCAGTTTGTTGGTGTTTTAGAAGTTTTGGGAAATGAGTGAGGAGTAACTTGATGTTCCAATACAGTTTAAACTTGTAGATGTGTTACTAGGTTATGTGAAAATCATTCCTGTTGTAGAGTGAATGTGAAAGCCTCACTGCCTGTATCACACCAATTCCAGGATTTCTGACGAATTCCCTGGTATTGATTTTTGTTATTTCCACACAAGTACAGCCAGCATGAGCTAGGGTTATTTGTGCAAGCGAAGCCAGTTCTGGTATTCATTGAAAGACAAACTAGAGTGCTAGAGTGTGGACAGAGTTTCTGAAACACTAAATAACACATCCTAGCAAAGGGATGCTTTGCCTTACTGTATCTTACTCAGGATGCTCTCCTAGCATTAGCTTGTCAACCTTGTAAAATTTATGTTTTGCTCACTTGCCATCTGCTGATTATAGCTGAAGTGTAGGACACAAACATTTTGTTTCTGAAACATTAAATAAGTGCAAAAAAGTGGCTCCTCCATGAACCATTAATAAAATTTTAAAAATCAAAACCAAAAAAACCCCAATCAACCAAACAAATTAAAAAAAAAAAGGTCTACCACACAAAATGCTAAGGTTTTTTTTTTTATGTTTATTTTTAGTCTTGGAACTGAACCAGGTGATTATTCCCACTTATGGAACTGTGCCAGATCAGCAAAACCTTCATACGTCTGAATGGGTAGGTGCTTCTTCACTTTAACTATGACTATCTGTATTTTTTTTCTTTTATGGGTATGCGATTGTCAATAGCTGTTCCAGCGGAATAACATTCCTTTACATTTGCAGCACATGCAGGTCATCTGTGTGACTGACTCTGAGCTGCTCTGTTTCCTTAAAGGTACCTGAAGTCATCAAGTCAGATGTGAAAGTTCATGTTGACATAGGCACAGGACTCAATTGAAAGTGACCTATATATTGACACATATATACATCTCCTAGCTATATTTATTTTAGTACAGGTGTGTATAGGATTTTTCTGTGTGTGTACAATGAGAATTATGAACACACCCTACATATAAACACACATACCCTATGAATTCATACACACCCAGGTATTAGTCAGGCAACATGTGAGTTCAGGATTCATTTTTGCAGAGATCCTGGAGACACCAAGAAATTCCTTACTCCAACCAGAGACTTATGTGTCAAGAAATAAAAAGAGTGTAAATTCCCTTTAACCAAAATTCAGGTTTCCCAGCTTGCCTAATACTTTCTGCAGCTGACAGGTTTGTGGTTCAAACTCATGATCCCTTGCCTCAGATTTCATTTATCTCTAAAGACTGGCCAGTTGACCCAAACAAGCACTGCTATGGCACATACTTTGCCAACCTGATACTCAGCTGGCATGTTGATAGTCCAATTTATTTCTTCTCCTAGAATGGTACAAGTGTGGTCTGCAGTTGTACAAGGAGATAGCTATAAGCCTGGATTTTAAAAGGTGTAAAATCATATACTTATCCTAAAGCTTAAAAAAAACCCTGTTCTGTATTTATTTGCTCTAATGACAGAGGTTGATGTCACTGGCTTTGATTGTGCATAGGTTGGCTTTTCTAGTCAAGCTGCCTCTACAAGTGGATCAGTGTTTCAGAGGAACAGGGCATAAAGAAACAGGTTCAAAAATGTCAAGAATTGCTTGTTGAACCAATTAATTTTGATCACTTAAGAGCCTCTTGATGGTTTGCACATAGAGAAATAGTTCAAGAAATATGGTAATGGTGCCACCAAGAAATTAAAGCTGGATCTGATTCCCAGTCAGCCTGGTCCAAAGCATTAATATTTAACCTATCAGCTATTTACAAATAGCTGAACCTGCCTGTGCATCTCTTTATCACTGTCTGCTACTACTACTTCCAGAGAGGTTGTGGAGTCTTGTTCTCTAGAGACTTTAAAGACCCACCTGGATCAGTTCCTGTGTGGCCTGCCCTGGGTGATCCTGTGTTGGCAGGGGGGTTGGACTTGATGATCTCCAGAGATCACTTCCTATTTCTACCATTCTGTGATTCTACTAGATCCTACTTTAGGGATGACAGCCTGCTACTGCTGCTACTGGTTATCTCTTTAACTTGCACAGAGGAGGTCTGACTGTGGAGGTCAGAAGGTCCAGCTGCTGCTGACTTCTCTGCCTATAAGGAAATATGTTGTTTTCTTTATATGACTAGGAGAACATACAACACAATGAAAAATGATCTTAACTCTTAAAACATGCAAAATGAAGCATTCAAATTCAGGGGGTTAAATTAAGCCTGCCCTGTCTTATATGTAGATATTATGACTGGCACTGTTTAGATAATTTTATTTTCATCCTGGCCACCAAACTGAAAGCTATTTTGATTTATATCAAACTGAAAGGGGAAACCGAATCATAACATGAAGAGACAAAGGAGTTCCATGTAGTGCATTACAAAAGCAGTGTCTTCATTGCACCAAGGTGCACTAGAGCCTTGGGAAGCTGCTCTAGCAGCTTAGCTGGCCAAGTACTTGCCATAGTTGTGTCAGGGTGAGTTGTTCTTGCCTGTGCTGTAGGAAACAAATACCTAAAGTACCAGGAAATTAGTTTCCTTCTGGGAGCTGGTCACCCTCCCCTTCCCTGTGGCACAGTATTCTATGTTGAAACTTCTTCAGTCTCTGGAAATATATTTAAACATCTTTTGAAGCACGATGTGCAGCCAAGAGCTTCCATTTCCCAACTGAGTGTTCTGAGTAGGATGTTACAAAAATCCTTAGACTCCCCTTGAGGTTCAATGATTTAGCTTTCTATGAATTTATATAAAGTGAAATAGCATCAAAACAGCTAGAACGTCATATACCTTGTGGTTAGAACAGTCTCCTCCAAGCAGTCTTTGTAGAATTTGTTTTTATTTCTACTGAAAATCAACTGTAAAAATAAATTTTTATTTTTGGTTACTCATGCTTACCAGCAATTGTCATTTCTGCTCAGTTTTTTAACAGCATCTCTGTTGCATTGCCCCTTTTGTGTCAGGTCCATCTTGTCAACCACTAGGCAGTTTCAGTGGGTTGAAAGGGCCAGAAAGATACAATTGAGATCTACTGAGCCTGTCTGTGAAATGGATGAGTGCTTTTGTAGATAGAAATGGAAACTGAATGGATTAAATTAAATGATTGAATAGAAGGGAAGTACTGTGTCTGTTGTCTAAATTTAGATCATTATTGGAATAATACTGGACAATTTTATTTGATTTTGCAAGTGGTCCTGGAGTAGCCAAAACTGAGTGTTTTTTGGTTAACAGACAATCCTTTTCTCCTTATTTTGGTGCTGTCTCTAATTGAAGGATCATGTGTTAAGTTTGCCACAAGACCCCTGCCTCATTTGGCACATGAGTAAGACATTAATCTCAAAAGAGCTCAAATTCTGTGAGGTTCTTGTTTGTAGTACTTCAGCAAGGTGTAAAAGTGGCAGGAAATGGTAAAGAATGAATGAAAGGCTCTTCATGACTAGAAAACTTGAGTTTGGTTCTAGATAATTGGATTTTTACCCTTGTTCCTGCTACAGGGTTTCTGTGCAAGACTTGCGGAGTCACAGACAGCTTTTGTTTATTTCCTGAGTGTTGAAGGGAAACATCTGTGGCCCTGTTTGCATTAGTCAAAAATAGTCACATACAGACCTGAAAGTGGGTCCATTGATCTTTGGAGAGAATTGCTGAGCTCTGGAAATCTGTCCTGTTGTCTCAAGCTGTAACTCCAAATTTAGGAGACGGTCAACAGGTTTTAACACTGATCTCTAGATACGTTATGTGAAATGAGGGTTGAACTGTTACTTTCTCTTCTGAGAAGTCTTGTAAAATTAAATTTCTCAGTGTTTGTAGTACATTGAAATTCTATAAGAACACCACAGTCACCGTCAGAAGGAAATCCCTATTTTAAGCATTTGGGATATTTAGATAAGCTTTAACAAAACAAAACATATACAGTAACAATAAGGAGTACTCCATAGCTACTACAAGGAGGGTAGAAGTATTGCATATGGTTGTGCAATTAAGTTATGTATCATAAACAGTATGTAAACAGACAAAACTGCATAAATAGCATTATTTCCAGCTCTCAGATGTTTAATTTTGCAGGTTTGACTGATTTATAGGTAGAGAGTTTGAATTTGGAAGTAACAGTAAGATTTTTTATTATTTTTTTTTTGAGAGCAAACATCTGCAGAGTGGAGGATAATTTCTTTAAACTGCCTATTACTGCTGCCCCTCAGTTACAATTTCTGCAGAAGGAAGAGTTCAGGGAAGTTCTAAAGAGTGAATTTCCCAGCTCCTGCATCCCTAGAAAGATGGGAGGTGCTGAAAAGAAGGTTTTCAGCAGAGTACTGTTTTCACCTTTCTTTAAAATTATGGTCATGTGGTCTCTTTCTAATCAGGAGTGACTGGAATTCACAGAATCACAGAAATCACAGAATCACAGAAATTAGGGGCTGGAAGGGACCTAGAAGATCATCTAGTCCAACCCCCCTGCCTGAGCAGGATCACCTAGACCAAGTCTCTCAGGAACAGATCCAGGCGGGTCTTAAGTATCTCCAGAGATGGAGACTCCACAACCCCCCTGGGCAGCCCCTTCCAGAGCTC
>VYZU01018768.1:0-10577 GCA_013401355.1 Ceyx cyanopectus | reverse complement strand
ATCACATCCACTGCACTACCCTCGTCTAACCATCTACTGATATCCTCATAAAAGGTTATCAGATTAGACAAGCATGATTTCCCCTTACGGAATCCATGTTGACTATTTGTAAGAAGCCTCCTTTCCTCCAGATGCTTAGAGATGGCAGCAAGGACAAGTTGTTCCATAATTCCTTCTGCAGCCAGCAGCGACCTGACGCTCAGACAGGAAGTCAAGTGGGTGTCTGGTCCAAACTTAGCTCAGGGGACAAGGCATCCCAATGCCTGGCCAGTTACCAACCACTTTCTGCTGACAGAAATGTATGACTGTAAAGACACCCCATATTTTTCTACTTTGTCTCAGTTTATTTCAATTTGTAACGTAGCAAAAATTTCTTTGCATGTTGAGAAAATGAAAAAAAGTAACACCTTCTTCTGATTAAGTGCTTGCTAATCTCATTGTTGCCAAAGCCAGGACAAAAACAATCCTCTGCTGTTACTAGCAAATATGAGTCACAAGGAAAAATGTTAAAGGCACAACAATTTTATGGCCCTAGAGAGGCAAAACATTATTATGTGATATGCAAATTAACTTCTTTCAGAACTATCTTATGTATTTATGTATGTATCTTTATTTATAAATGCTTGTGTTGGTCTTAATGCCAGAAGTTGTCTCTACTGGTCACTCAGAACATAGATTAATAATAGATCTTGTTATATAGCTGTGAAAGTAAGAAGAACTTTGTATTTCTGTAATATTGTCATCATATTATCTCAAAGCACTTAGCAAATAATTATGTTTCATCATACCCTGGTAATATAATTTGTTTCCTTCTTATTTACTTGATTTGAAGTTTCCTGAGGCCTGTAGAGAGAAATAACTGTGCTCCTAAATAGGCACTCCAAAATTTTCACTTGCATAAAACCCACAACTGAAGTGTAACCTGCAGGTCCCCCACAAAACCATACTTCAGCAGGAGGATTATTTTGCAGGTGCCTGTCAGCAGAGGTGATGTTACACAGGCTCTGCTTGGCTCTCTTGTTTCCAAGTACTGATTTATTCCCAGACATGCTGCTGGAAGCTGTTCTGAAGCATATCTGAAAATTATGTGAGTCCTCATATAAGTAGTTTATCCCTCCAGTAATGATTACATTTGGTGCTATTGACAGTCACAACAAAGGCTCATACAGGCACAGTAAAACACTTCTTTTATCCTTCCAGTTAGATAAGTCATTCCTGCAGAATCTCTTGTTGTGTAAAAATAAAAATCAGCTTACAGTGCTGTGCTTGTTCAGGATGCAGTAAACAAAAAATAACTGCAATTCCTGTGCACAATTTTTTTTTTCATGCTTGTCTCTGTGCTGCCCCACTACAGGATAATAATGTTTAACAATATAATGCCCAGAGAAGCCTGGAAAGGTGAAGACAGGTTTCTTTGCAACACCACCAGTTTTCCTCCCGTGAATTGGAGCATTGCTGTTGCTGAAGGGAGCTTTCCGCTAGCTGGTCTCCTTTAATCTTCTGCTGCAGGCATCACATGTAGCCATGACTACAGGAATGGTTTCAAGGAAGACTAACAACTCCTCTTAGATACCGTCAAGCCTGGTTACATGTGGAGGAACCGAGGTAGTCTCTCCCCTGAGGAGCGCTGAGTTAAGGGACTGAGGGTCAATTTCATGATGTGGTTGCTTGAAGCCAAAGCAATAACCTCAGCTATAGCCCTGTGTGGAGGGGGGAGTTTGTCTTCATGTCCCACTTGTCCCTTCACCCACTGCCACTCTGTCCTGGGGGTTGGGTGAGCAGGTGCTGTTTACTGACAGGTGCTTGTTCTGGATTAGTAGAGACCACAGGAAGCTCCTTATTCCTTTGCTGAGGTGGCCACAAGAGGCCAGAGTTGGAGAGGATGAAGAGAAGGTGTGCAAACAAGAGGGGTGTGTGCATTGCAGATGTTTGCTCAGGGCTGGCCTTCAGTGTGGTTGCATTAGTGCAGCATTTCCCAGTTCCAGCAGGATCCCACCAGCTGTCTGTACATCCACTGATAGTGAGGACCCAAGCAGTGTGGAACAAGGCATCTGGTGCTGAGTGTCTGCATGGTACATGTTTCTGGGCTTTTTGTTACTGCAGGTTATCTTCACTCTCATTCTTTGGAGCACTTGTGATAACCTGATCTGACCCTGCTCTGAACTGAAACACAGAGGTACACCCACATGAATGTGGCCATGCTGCCTCTAGGTGAGCCCAGGTAGTTGTAACTTGAGTTCCAAAAAGGTTTTTCCACAGCCAGACCCTCCTCATCTCCAGTTTCCTTCTGCTTAATAAAGCAACAGCTAATAGTTCTTCGTCTCTCAGTGATAGTCAAGCAGTTGACTGTACAGCACTTGGAGAGTTCAAAAGCACTGTGGAGTATGTACTAAATATAATTAGTACTTTACAGCTAAATGATAATATCATTTTATTTGTTAATGGTGTTAATCAGTATTAACCTTTTGTCCACTAGGGTATTACTATTACATTAGAATGCATAACCAATTGCCTCCATCAGTATTTGGAATGTGATTATGTTGAGGCTCAGAAAATTAGATAGTGCAGTAAATAGACCCCGTGTTTGTTTCTTCCAAAACAAAGAGGTATCAATGGACCTGATCATTATTTTGGGTTATAATTTGCTACTAATACATAATAAAAATTATGTATTAGAATTTAAGCCCCATTAACTTATGTGTCTGCACACAAGCTTGTGTTCATTTGTATGATAATCAAATTTGTAATACTGTCAAATAATATTACTTATTTAAAACAAACAAACAAACAAAACCAACACCACCAACAACAAAACCCCAAGACATTGTCTCAAAGGAATTATTAACTTCGGAATACATACATCTTTTTGGTTTCCAGTCCTGTTTTTCCCCTGGTAATAATGCTGAATAATATATGACTTTTCATTACAAACTATCCAGTAGGGATTACAAGCTACAGCACACATCTCAGTTAATATAGCTGCTGGAACCTTAACTGTTACATTCCCATTAGAATTTTACTTCTTACTTTTAATTGAGCAACATTTAATGTTACATTACAATTTATTTGTGTGGGACTTAAGTATTCAGGCTTATGAATCAATTCTTTATTATTTTATTGATACATAAAGTGTCTATGGATATGTCAATTGAACAATGCCCTTGTGATTAAAAGCAATAGACATTACATTTAATAAGTCAGTTTTATAAGTATGAACTACTGTGTGTCTTGATTCATGCAGTCTAATATTGATTAACTCTTCTGCTATATTCCATTATATATATGAATAATATAATAAATCTCCCAACAGGGGCTGTTGTGGATGCTTTTCTCCTGATGGCAATTTAGTCAATGTGAAATCATGATGATTATTCTTTAAATGAGACTGGAAGTAGTCGCAGCAGGACTGCAGTTTACACCCATGGCTAGTTCTTAATGGAAGGAAAACTTGCCAGAGTTAAGTCTGATTGCATGATGGGACTACACAAAATCTAATTCTCCAGAATTTAGAAATTCACATCTGTGACTTTCTTTAGGTGATAGAGAATACTTAGCATCATTGTGGACTGGTTGGTGCCATCTGAAGTTTTAAGGTTTGGGCTTTTTTTTCCCAAAAACATTATTCACTTTGTGCTGTTTTATGCTTATTTGGTCGCTGCCTAGGTAGTTTCTGAACCTTATGGTTATGAAATTACCATATAATATTTGTTTATATTGGCTTGCTATCAGGTTTATCACAAACCTGTACACAAAAGTGGATTCAAAGAGAGCTGTCTAACCAAAAATCTGCTCATACTGCTTGAAGCAACTGAGTTAACAGAACATCTTTGCTGCAGATCTTAGCCTTTGCACATACAACATAAACAAAAAAATAAAAAAAATTAGTGAGTTTTAACTCCCTTGAGTTTATTTAAAATACGGAATTTTGGTCATAATTATGGGGTGACACATGTTGGTTGACTGTTTTGACTTGGTCAATAAACAGCAATGAAATAATCTACACGGAGAGGTTTAGAAAACTCCTGGGAAATTTTGTTTTGAAAACACTGACACATGTGGTTGCTGAAACACTGTTCTCCCTGGAACTGGGGTACTTCTGACTGAAGATTGTCATTCTTCTGTTTTACCACAGTTGAAGAACAATCATTTAATACTACACTTAAGGGGGCTATTACACCATAACCACATTTCCATGTGCCTTTCTATGAACAAGACATTCCAGAGCTCCCAAAACTGGGCCTGGCATCCCTCATGAAGATTGGTCTGAACTGAAGGCACAAGATATCTGGGAATATTTTCTGTGTCTCCAGAGTCACATGTTCAAGAGCTTATTCTGGGTCATTTTCCTTGACCTGATTCTGCCCTGGTCCACCCTGCATGCCCAGCCATCCAGAAGCCAAGTCTCCTCTGTGGTTCTATGTGTAAGTCTTGCCAGCTTTGGAGACCTTACCATTTCTGATGCGAAGCTGAGCCCCATTTCAGACAATTGGTATCTATCAACTTCAGTGACACTGCCCTCATTAACAACATGGATGGATTTGGCCAGATACCTGAGAGTTTGGTGTCCATTATATGGTTCTGATAACATTACAGCTCAACCCTCAAACGAGGGTTGTTACATGTGATAATGGCCTCGGAGTACTCCAGAACCTACAAAATCATTACTCAAGGATTCGGGTTACCCTGTCATCAATGTGTCTGTATCATTTCACACATGAAATAACACATTAAAATGTTATTAGTGGATATGACAATCTATCCTACTTTCCTCTGGGACTAGATAATGGCTTATGGGTATGTTAATCCTTTTGATTTTGGCATATATTATTACATGATGGATGCGTGGCATATAATGTTTTTTACTTGCTGAGATGTTGTATATAAAGAGAATGAAATCCACCTAGGATATGTCCACTGTGGGAGTTCATCTGCAGCCTGGTCGTGCTTTTTGTTCTCTGAGCAATCGTGAATTTATTTATTAGGGTGCATGAAACTACTGTGTTTTTTGTTTGGGGTATTTTTTTAATTACAAAGATGCTTAAATCTTCTGGCAGGTAAGGGAACAGATGGGAACACACTAGTTCTGAGACTCTCATCAGTCAACAACATATATTTTAGACAGACTATCTAACACTGTATCCACGACACCATGCAAATTACTTGACAGGTACATTATTTGGGAAGGATTCTGCATCCCAATGCTCCTACCATTTGCCAAAAGCTAATATGCTGGTTTTAGAGGACAAAAGTAGGTCAAAGTTCTGCTGTTCTTATGTCATGCAGAGATCTCACAAAACATTTTTTCCTCTGTTCTAGTCTGTGATACCTTTGTTGTCACTTTGGTCTTCATGTTATGTGAGTCTGATGTCTTGAATTTCTCTGTTCACTGAAATACTGTGTAACAGGAAGCAAAAAAGGACCAGAAAAGTTCTTCAAATTAACCTATTCTAATGTATCTTCCAGGCTGATTTTGATGGTAAACCTGACTCGTTGTTCTTCTGTGATGGGCAGCGAAGAGTTGACTTTGTTTTAGTGTATGAAGATGAAAGCAAAAAAATTACTCATAAGAGGAGTGATCGTAAAAAGCAAAAGGTAAGCTATTTTCAGTACAAGTCTGAATCATTTGTTGGGTGCTAAGACCAGTGGGCAGAAAGGTCAGTGCCCTCAACCAGAATGGAAATTGCATTGTTATGTCCTAGGAGTACTTTTGGGAGCTGGAAGACTGAAGCCCATCAAACTGAGCAGGGAACAAGAGTGAGCTCGTCAGTAGACTGCTGTGTAAATGGTCAGAGCACTGCACGTCATGTCTGTTAGGTGACCTCAGAGCATGCTTCTGAGAGGGAACCCTTCAGGACATGTAAGCAGAAAAATATTGGTATTAGGGTCCCAGTCAGAATTAGACACCAAGATCTTCAGACTAGGGTGATTATCTGTACCTGCAGTGATTGAATTAGGACCTTACTGGACTTTGGTATTAGAAGCAGAGTATTTGGAGGAATCCATAGAAGGAAGCAGTGGACCAGGTGCTCCAGAGACTATGGTTACAGATATAGCTGCTGACCTTCTACCCAGTAAAGAACCTAAGTCATTTATGGGAAATAATTATATGTCAATTTTCCACCAGAATTTCTCTCTATACCACTCCTTCCCTTGACAGAGTAGGAGTAAAAAAGCCTGTAGCTAAGTTGGCTGTTATTCATAGTGTTGCCATTGGCATTAGCAGGGCAGCCATAAGGAATGTCGTTAGTAAGCTTTGAGGGTGTCCTGCAGTGGGTGGATGTTGCATTACACATGATCACAGGATCAGCAATAAAAATTAATTGAAAGAGGTAATTAGAAACAAAGAACTGCCCCTTTGGAAACAATTGTTTTATCAATTAGCATTTTACATTTATGTTTGTAATATTTAGTCATTGCCCAAATGTACTTACAAATATAATGAGTGTCTTTTCCAAACAGTGATGGAAATTAAATGTGAGCAATGATGTAGTACTTTTAGTGCAACATTAATGTTAGGACATTAGCCAGAAATAAACCATGAATAATTAGACCAGGAGACTGTGGGTAATGCACTAGGTGTTTGCAAAAAGTATTTTACTCTCAGAGGTCTCAGTCCTACAAAGTTCTGCAGCCACACTGAACGTGTGGTGTGCTGAGGATGAGGAAGCAGTCTACCTACACACAACAATGCAAGAACAAGAGTGTATTAGACTAATCAGATCAGATAAGGTGAAAACTGAGTGGCTGGGGAGCAGCTCTGTGGAAGAGGCCCTTGTGGTCTTGGTGGACATCAAGCTGAACAGGAACCAACTGTATGTCCTGGAAGCAAAGTGGCCAAAAAAGGCTGTATGAACAGAAGTACAGCCAGGAGATTGAGACATGTGACTGGAGTGATGTGGATGTGTCAGAAGGACATGTCAGAAGTCATCAGTCATAGCAGTTTTCAGAGACAGGATTTCCAAGGGCAGGCAGAATCTGAAGACATCGGGGTACTGTGGAAGGCATAGTCAAGAAAGAGGAGCTGAAAGGGAAGTAGAAGGCATAAAGAAGTAGCCTTTACTGAGGACTTTCAAGAACAAAAATAAAGGATACAAGCATGATGACATAGACAATTGAATGGACGTGTCCAAAAATGTATGGGCAATTCCATGAACAGGTATTTCTTAGCTGGAGAACTACTGAAAAAATCCAAAGCTGATTATGAAACAGAGGGCACTGAAAGGGGGAGGAAGAAGGAGTGAAGAAAGGACTTTTTTCAATAAAAGGATCTTGTCACATCAGCTGAAATGAGTCAACTGGTCACAACCAAACTCTTGCGATACAACTCAGAAGTACTGGCTCCCTCTAATGCCTCACATACAGGTGTCATCAGTTTGAAAATGCTTTTCCTTTATCTGTTCTTGGACAAGCAGCTTTTTAAAATGTGAATAGTAGCAATGAATAGCTTTCTAACTTTTTAGGATGGGATAGGTACAGGTCAGCCCAAGCACACAAACACTTCAGTCATCTCAAAGACAGAGAGGTCCTTCATCTCATTTGAGATCACTTGCTAAGCAAGTGGAGGAAGCTGTACATGCTGCAAATCTTCATTCACTAAGCAAATGCTGCACAGGCTTTGGCAGCACTCATAACATAACATAACATAACATAACATAACATAACATAACATAACAACATAACATAACATAACATATAGCATAGCATAGCATAGCATACCATAACAATGTAACATAACTCAGTCCTCCCGAGTGGGTTGCAGGATGCTGCCTTGGGACCTGCCTCACACTCATATTAGGAGTGAAAGGAGAGAAACTGAGAAGTAACAAAGTAATGTGAAAAGAATATTTGAAAAGACGATTCTAAATACATAAAATTTATGCCTGAGGTGTAAAGGAAGATGACATTCATGGTACAGTTTTGCATCCTTGGAATTCCAGGGAGAGAATTAACATTTTGGCCTACTACAATTCCCAATGAGGATGATGCTGCACAAGATATATACAGGTTACATCAGTATTGGCATAAAACCTACTAGATAGCTTTTCTCTACTGACACTGTTGTGTATTTGGTTGTGGTTTTTTGTGGGGAAAACAACTTCTTTCCTTGTGATGAAATACAATCAAAATGAGTATTACCATTACCATTTACTATCAGCTTTAAATACTGCATACATCACTGCCTGTCTCTGATCAATGATTAACTGAAAATGCCAAATTTTAAAAACAGTATCTCATGTAATTCAAGATGCTTTAAGCCTGAATATGTTCCTTGCTCATGCTACTCTTTCTTTGGCTCCTCTGACAGTTTAATAGCGCTATCATCCTGAGCTTTATTGTTCACAGAATTTAGAAACTCCAGCTTATTAAAGATCCCACAAAGTCTGTTCTCATAGGGTGAAATCCTCACTGACGTCAGCAGCAAGGTCTCCTCTGTCAATGTGCAACATTACAGGTTTGTGGAATGTAGGGACCAGGACAGATATAGTCACTAGGGGCACACTCTGATATGGGTCAGAGTACATGGCATTTTAAGCAGTGATTTGAGGCAGTAGGGGATGGCAGGCTCCACATGGCTGTGGCATGCTCAGCTGACCTACCCAGGAGTCTGATAACAAGAACAAAAGGGAGCTTTGAAACTTTAAGTCAGAGGGTAACTGCACCTGCCCTGGTCTCTGCTGGATGGATTGGTTTTGAAATAGATCACTAAAATGTAATCTCTGCTCCTAAACCCAAATTCTAATTCTTTGCATAATGGCTGGAAGAAAGGATGATAGAAGGATGGGAAGAAAATTGAAAGAATGATATACTTTGAAGTTACCGCATACAGTCATAGGACCAGAAATGGATTTTTCCAAACAGGGGTGAGAAGCCACAGTTGAAAGCAGGGTTAGACTGCAGTATTGGTCCAGTATTATTCAATATATTCATAAATGACCTGGATGAGGGGATAGAGAGCACCTTCAGCAAGTTTGCTGATGACATCAAACTGGGAGGAGTGACTGACACAGCAGCAGGCTGTGCTGCCATCCGGAGAGACCTGGACAGACTGGAGACCTGGGCAGGGAGAAATGTAATGCAATTTAACAAGAGCAAGTGTAAGGTGCTGCATCTGGGCAATTNTACTGTGTCCAGTTTTGGACACCCCAGTTCAGAAAAGACAGAGATTTACTGGAGAGAGTCCAGCACAAGGCCATCAAGATGATTAGGGGAATGGAGCATCTCCCTTATGAGGAGAGGCTGAGAGAGCTGGGGCTCTTTAGCCTGGAGAAGAGAAGACTGAGGGGGGCCCTCTTCAATGTCTATAAATATGTGAAGGGTGAGTTTAGAGAGGATGGAGCCAGACTTTTCTCAATGTCATCCAATGACAGGACAAGAGGCAACGGGTGCAAGTTGGAGCACAAAAGGTTTAGGGGAAATACAAGAAGGAACTTTTTCTCAGTGAGGGTGACAGAGCTCTGGAAGGGGCTGCCCAGGGGGGTTGTGGAGTCTCCATCTCTGGAGACACTTAAGAGCCACTTAGATCTGTTCCTGTGTGACTTGGTCTAGGTGATCCTGCTCTGGCAGAGGGGTTGGACTAGATGATCTTCTAGGTCCCTTCCAACTCCTAATATCTATGAATCTATTAATTGCCAGTTTTGTGTGGTCATGAATCCTATAGCAGAAAATCATGAGGCTGTCTGAAAATCAGAGGGTATGTCAGAAAATACATATTTCGGGTTCTTTGGGTTTACTTTTCTTGTATCAGCCCTTATAACATGTTCTGATTCACATTTTTATTATAATCTTCAAAAATAAGGGAAAGAAACTTAAAGAATCAGAGCTTCTCAATCAGTTAATTTTCTGGTGCTGACAGCTGAGACTTTCAGAAAAAAATCTTTCAAATACCATCAGAGAAACTGTGAGAGTCGGCAGCTAATATTGACACTATGATCCTCTCCCCTCCCTTTAGCTGATTTCCATGGAGGAAGCTTTGAGCCCCATGCTCTTATTGACTATGATTTATCTGTTGCCTGTCAGGTAAAGCAGAAGTGGCTATTCAAGTACTCCTTCCTTGTTAGGACTTTTCGCCTGAAGCCACACAGGTATTGGTGTGGGGACCTTTTCTTTTAACACAAAATAAACTAAACAAATACATGAGTCAGCATTCTTCTGTCACAGTAATCAAAACAAGTGCTTCCTAGCATTAACAAAACACAGAAAGAAAAACTGCTAGTGGTCTGCTACCAATTTCCAGACTCACAATCTTCTTAGTCACCTCAGCATGGCAAGACAATCACCAGACATTGAAAGCTTTGTGGTTCAAACACAGCTCCCAATAGCTAACCCTTCCATATGCCTGCAATACTTGTCATTTAGACTATCTTTCACTTTCTTAAGTTTGTATATTATTATGCATCCCATAGCTATTCCGTCATCACAGTCTATATCAGGTTTAGATCAACAGCATTACCTTGAATACATTATTATTATTATATCTTAGCCTTGCAGGTAGCTGAGCAAAATGCTGGATACTAAAATAAACCTTGGACAGTGTCCACCATCTAGCCTAGTAAGCTATCATATCACAGAATCACAGA
>VYZU01018756.1:0-11975 GCA_013401355.1 Ceyx cyanopectus | reverse complement strand
TTGTTATCGAAATCTGAACCATTTTAAGTGAGGAGGATTGATTTTTCCAAAATTGCATTATAAATCATAATATTGGTGGGCTTGTTTCTCACACCTACATACCCTGATGCTCTTGGAGGTCTTAACGTTTAACGATTCTAACATAACGATTCTCACCCTAACGATTCTAAAAAAACCCTGATCCTCAGCAAGACACGTGGTGTCCTTGCCAAGGTCTGCGCAACCCGCCGCCCGACGGGGATACGCGTGCTCGGCGGGCTGGCAGAGCGCAGCCGCCACGGCCGGTTACTGTGGGCAGGCCGCTCGGCGGAGAAAGCCCCGCCATACCCGTCACGGGACCTGAGCGCACCAGAGGCCGCCGCCCGTTACAGTTGGAGGGCGGAGCGGGTGTAGGCGTGGGCGGAAGGGGCGGGCACGGCGCGGCGCTCGGCGGCGGCTGTTGGCGGGAGTGTCGTGAGGGGCCGGTCAGCTTCCTGCCGCGAAAGGAGGGGCCCGCGCTGGGCTCGGTTCGGCTTGGTTCGTGTCGGTTCGGCTTGGTTCGTGTCGGTTCGGCGTGGCTGCTGCAGGACCGCGGCTTGGCGTCGGACCCAGTGCCCGGCGTGAGTGACTGAGGGAGCGAGCGAGCGAGCGAGCGAGCGAACTGCGGCCGGGGGGGGAAGGCTTCCCGGGGCTGCGGGCTGTCGGCAGCTGCAGCGGGGGTTGCCCAGCTGCTCCCCCGCCGGTACGGCATCGGATCTGTCTTGCTATCTTGCCTGGGTGTCCCCGGGATGGCGGGGCCGGACCAGACCGTGCCGGCAGTGGCACGTGTCCCGACGGCCAGGTCGGCCTGGGCCCTCCCCTCCCGGGATCGGTGGCGGGTCGTCGGGGGTGGTCCCGGGGTACGTGCCCCGTTCTCGGTCGGCCCGGTCTCCTTCCGCAGACAGGGTTCCGCACCTATGCCTGTCGCTTGCGGTCGGTGTGCGCGGTGTGCCGCGGGCTGCCGGCGTTGGGGGGCAACTGGCGGCGGGGGAACGGTACTTGTCCCGGGGAATCAGCCGCACGCCTCGGAGAATCTGCTTGTGCCTGCAGGTGCTGGAGAGTCAGGGCCACGTTTCGCTGAAAGAACCCTCCTTTTACACGATTGTTTTCCCGCGGAGAATGGAGGAAGGACTCCACCACAAAATGTTGCTACCCCCCCCCCCCCGAATTATAATGTGGATTTTAAGAGGACTAAATCTGATGCAGCGGGGGGGGGGAGAGGGGGGGCTAAGAATAGCATCGTCCACGTTTCGTAGCATGTGCAAAGTGCTTTGGGCAGCTTTGCATGTGCTCCTGAACATGGGCTTCTATAGAGATGCTACTTTAGAGGGGGGCTCCTGGTGTTCCCCGCAGGTGCAGGCATCTCTCTTGACTAGGGCACGTAGTTCACACATCTCCACTTTCCAGACACAAGTTTTTATCTTTTATAAAAAGCTGCCACTGCAGTGTAGCTTTTGAGCAGTGGTGTTTTTCATCTTGCCTTAAATCTGTGCTAAATGTATGAGGGAGAGATACCTCCTGGCTCTGAGCTAGGAGGGAGAGTTACTGAGATATGTTTTCCCTTTAGTAACACAATTTTAAGGATTCAGGGAATCAGATAGTTTACGGACTTTATGGTTTGTGTGTTCCATTTGCCTAAAGAACCATTATGCAGCTGTGGTGAAAGTAATTTTAACTATGATTATATTTTCTTCTGTTTTTTTTTCCTCTGCAATCTACACATTGTTTATCAAGGCACTGATGTGCCTAGATCCAGGTCTGTTGTCCTAGAGCCAGACTGAAGAGAGGAAAGAAGGTTCTCTTGCTTCAGCATGTCACCATTTTTCTTTCTTTTGGATCAGGTCTTGAAGCATAGGGTGAAGGTTTCATTTCACGGTGCATGGACGGAAAGCCAATGCGCAGGTAAGATACTGAAAATAATTCAAATACGATAAATCATGTTTGTTGATTTTATAAGTATCCAGACCAGCAAATGCTCTTCTGTTTCTGTGGATTTTTTTTTTTAAGGGCTGGCTAGGACAATTAAAATATAAGAATTTGGTTTTAGTCCTTGCTTGAATGTATTTACCTTTTCAATATTTAGAAGACCAGATGTCTTTAAATGAATATGTTATTAGGAGGACAACTTGTAATTCTCCATCCCTACTTCCCCTATTTGCTATCATATCTAAAATCCAGTTTAAATACTTTGGTTTTAAAATTGTGTGGAATGAAGTGCCTGGGAATAAATTTAAAGTTGATTACTTTGGGGCATTATTTTTCCCTTAACTAAGTAGTTTACAGAATCACAGAATGTTAGGGATTGGAAGGGACCTAGAAGATCATCTAGTCCAACCCCCCTGCCAGAGCAGGATCACCTAGACTAAGTCACCCAGGAACAGATCCAGGTGGGTCTTGAGTGTCTCCAGAGAAGGAGACTCCACAACCCCCCTGGGCAGCCCGTTCCAGAGCTCTGTCACCCTCACTGAGAAAAAGTTCTTTCTTGTGTTGACCCTAAACCTCTTGTGCTCCAACTTGCTCCCATTGCCTCTTGTCCTGTCATTGGATGACATTGAGAAGAGTCTGGCTCCATCCTCCCTACACTCACCTTTAACATATTTCTAGACACTGATGAGGTCTCCCCTCAGTCTCCTCCAGGCTAAAGAGCCCCAGCTCTCCCAGCCTCCCCTCACAAGGGAGATGCTCCACTCCCCTAATCATCCTGGTGGCCCTGTGCTGGACTCTCTCCAGTAATCCTGTCTTTCCTGAATTGGGGTGCCCACAACTGGACACAGTACTCGAGGTGGGGTCTCATNTTCTCCCTGCCCAGCTCTCCAGCCTGTCCAGGTCTCTCTGGATGGCAGCACAGCCTGCTGCTGTGTCAGCCACTCCTCCCAGTTTGGTGTCATCAGCAAACTTGCTGAGGGTGCTCTCTATCCCCTCGTCCAGGTCATTGATGAATATATTGAATAATACTGGACCCCGCACTGAACCTTGGGGGACACCACTAGTCACAGGCCTCCAGCCAGACTCTGCTCCACTGACCACAACTCTCTGGGCTCTGTCCTTTAGCCACTTCCCAATCCACCTTACTGCACCATGACTCAATCCACACTTCTTAAGCTTGGCTGTGAGGATCCCATGGGTGACAGTATCAAATGCCTTGCTGAAGTCAAGGAATACCACATCCAGTTTAGTCCCTTTGGTGGAGTGTGGTCTTGGAAGTAAAGGTGATTACCTTTACTTACATATGGCAGCTGCCTCAGTTCTAATGAGTTGACAGCACATCTGAAGTTTAATTCAAGGCAGTTCTGGCTAGGCTTATATCAGAAATGTTACCTGTTGCGTAGAGAAATAGCTGTCCCAGTACATTGTTGTGATGACAGGTTGGGAAATGGGATTGTCTGCTAGTTGCAGTTGCTTTTCAGTCTACAGTGGCATCCCTGTGGCAAAATTTAACATCAGATATATTTCTGTGTGTGATACAGGTTGTGTGGAAGCTAAGTTCTATGTGTGCAAAGTAAGTAAAGAGAATTCGGGAAAACTGCCTAGTTTGTGCTCTTTGGGTCATTCAAAGAAGGGAAAATATTATGGATAATTCTGCAAACTGCCATGTAAGAAAAGGCAAGGAATTTTAACCATAAATTTACATAGCTTCAGCATTTACAGAAACAGCCTGAGTTTTGTGTGGTGGAAGGAAATAGTCAAATAAATAAATAAATAAATAGTAATTTAAAGCCTTGAAGAGTGCTGCTATGTTGTTTAAGTAAATCAACCCCTCAAGCACAAGAACAAAAAAAAAACCAACAAAAAAAAGACTGTGCTGCTGCTTCAGCTAAGTTAATGAGTACACTACGGGACATGATATGGGCACCGCTGGGCCCATGTCTTGTACAGTAATTTGCCAAGGTAAGAAATGTGGTTTAGAGAATGAAGAGCTGTACATGTCTCTTACAGTGAGTTCCTTTTTCCAAGTTCCTTTCCAAGAAAGATTAAGTAGCAGATGAGCTCTCTTCCATCTTACTCTTCTACAATGGAGGCTGTTTAAATCTTAACCAACGTAACATTTTCAGGTTCTTATGTTGTACTCCGTTTATCCAAGTGATTTTGCAAGATGACATAATATTGGTGACTAGCTTCGTTTGTGTTCCTTGTTTTCTCTCTGTGTTCCTAATGGCAAGATGGAGGTTCTGCATTTATTTGTATGTCTTCTGTTTTCTACATACTGCATTGAGGCAGAGAAATAAAGTGCTGAAGTTCATATGTCTCTTGTGAGTTTGTGGCCTTGGAATTGTGGAATTGTGTCTGCTGCTCAGACTGGTTAGTTTTAGTGGTGGGGAACAACACAGGGCTTAAGAAATTGAGGTTTTCTGTTGTGGTGCAGATCCTGGCACTTCAGGGTTTGTGGTTATTTTTTAATTTCGTTCAGATAATGGCTACAGACCAGTCTTTTCAGTACCTTTTGTGTTCCCTCCTTCTCTGGCAAGCCAGAGTAGAGCATGTTTGACATATGTGCATGGATTTACTTTTGAACTAACCTTCCAGCTGATCTCTGTGTCTGGATATATTGTATTGCCACATCCTAGCCTGACAAGCACAGCTTTTAATGTGAGCTGTGGGCTTTAGTTCTTGATTTTATTTTCATGTTTTAAGGGCTTCTGGGTAGATTGTTAAAACTTCTGTTTGTGATTCTACTGCGTGTCTCAGTAAAAAATGATAAAATGTTCCTGATTGGATTTCAGGCTCACAGATCTTCCTATGAAGTCCAGCTAAGCAGATGGTGCAGCACTTCCTTTTATCCTTTTACTTGGGGCTTTGCAGCCATTTAATGGTGCACGCAAGAGTCCTGTTAGATATGGCAAGAACTGGGGAAGGAGTCTGGGTCAGTGCTGTGATAGTGAGTTTGTATGAAGGGTGTATGGCACTCAGAGTGGGAGGTAGAGTTTGAACAGAAAAGGAATTGCATCTATTCCCATTGAGATGATAGTAGAGAAAATGCATTGATGTTCAAACAGGTTTTATCTCAGATTAGAAATTAAGTGATAGTTGGGTCCAGCTATTCTTCCTCACTGTCAGCGAGTGGCAAAGCAGCATGGATTTGCTGAAGGTAAAAGCCAGACAGGTGATCTCTCCAGTGAACGGAGTAGTCCCACAGTACCCACGCAAGGAGGGCAGAGCACATCTGATGACCAGAGTCACTCGAGTCCAGTACTCATCAGGCAAGTCTGTAGCAATGAGGAAGGGCTGAGGTCAAGCCAGGAAGACAGTTCAGCAGGTCAGTGGGGTACAACGTCAGGTCATTGTGCCTTTAACATAGCTCAGGCTAGGCACAGGGGCTTGAGCAGCTCTTGTGCAACGTGGGGAGGCCCTCCCAGCTCTTTGCTGGCAGTCTGATGCGAGGTTATGGCCGTTCTGTATCAGAGCACAGGCTGCCAGACCCTGCTGAGAGGGAGAGTCTGCAGATCCCAACAGTGGCTTGTGGCTCTCATTTGGACTGGGAAGTTATCCGGTTGCTTGGATATGGTTCTTGCCCAAGATAAACTGCAGAAGGCTTGGGAAGGTTTTGAAGACTCCAGTAATGACCTAACCTTTCAGAGTATGGACATCCTCATTCTTGGTGAAACAAGTTTTCTGGACTTGGTCAGTGAAAATCAAACTGAAAAATGTAGATAGAGACATATACACCAGATACTTGCTGTTCTTCTTTTGAGTAATGGAAAATATTATTGCTGTCAGGTTTATTGGCTTGTTGGCATAACTCATCCTTGTTGAGACCGTACACCTAAACCTTGCTGATTAGGTAATAAAAGGAATCAGTGGTATTTTTACTAATAATGTAGCAAACTTATTCCTAGAGTATTGATTGCCACAATAAAGCATTTCCATTTACTTAGTTGGCAGTTTAGTGCTGGTCACTTTTGTTGCTGGACATATCACCTTTGGCTGGGCCAAATCAAAGATCTTTGTTCTACAGCTCTGTAATAAGTATAGGAAGTATTTCCTATTTCCTTTGTGCATGTGTTAAAGGCAAAGCAAGGCATTGACAGAAATAATTGCTGGTTTGGTGGTGATATTTTCATTTGCTACTAAAATACATTTCTTCTGAAATCTACTAAAACAATGTATGATTTTGTATTTTAATCTGTTTTCATCCTGAGACTTGTTCTGTTTCATAGGCCTTAGGTCAGCCTGCTGTTTTCTGCTGAACTGTGCTAAAGCTTGCTTGGAATATTATGCTAAAATGTGCAGTGTGTTGTGCAAAAAAATTGCAGACTGCTCTGATTTGAAATTTAAGGAGCTCTATTACAGCATGGTATGTGTTATTAGATACTTTTTTTTTTTTATTTGGAAGAAGCTGCTATAAGCTCTAAGGAGGAATGTCTCATAGATGCCTGTGTTATAGAATCATAGAATGGCTAGGGCTGGAAGAGACCTCCTAAAGTCATCTAGTCCAGCCCCCCTGCAGTGAGCAGGGACACCCTCAACTAGACCAGGCTGTTCAGAGCCTTGTCCAACCTCACCTTTAATATCTCCAAGGATGGGGCCTCAACCACCTCCGTGGCCAGCCTATTCCACTGTTCCACCACCCTCAAAGTAAAGAATATCCAATATTGGATCTTGGTAACCAGTCCAATCTACTCTTCTCTAATTTAAACCCATTACCCCTCATCCTTTCACTACAGGCCCTTGTAAACAGCCCCTCTCCAGCCTTCCTGTAGGCCCCCTTCGGGTACTGGAAGGTCAAGTGTTAATGAGTAAAATTTTGAGACGGACATAGCTGAATAAAATGGAGGCAGAGCAGCCAATTTATTTAGCTGACTGTTAATGCTGCAGACTGCCTCTGTTCCCATTTGTACTTTTCAGCAGTCTGCTACAAAAACCAATCCTTTGTCAGCCCTTTTCTTAATCCCATTGTATTTGCCAATTTCCCCAGCCCTGCATTTTGATGGAAGCTAATCCCTGAATATCTGCATAGCTGAGTGTGAATCTTTTATCCTCTCATACACATTGCTTCTCCAATCCTCAATCCTTCTTAATCACCCTGAGTGTTCAGGAGCAGCTCTTAACTTTGCATCTGTGTGTGTAGGGGGGAAAGGCAGCTAGCCTGCCATGTGAGAATCAAGTGCTGCCTTCTGTCTTTCACACCTCTAAGCTACTGACTCATCATTTCATTCTCTATGCATATGTATGCATAATGGACACATAATGCAGTCAAATTATTATCCGGGTGGAGACACATGCTATCAGATTGTGTCCGTTTAATTTACAGTCTTGTTCCAGTGTATAGCAACAACCCACAGTGCATAACATCAAGTGTCTGGTTTGATTTAATTTGGAAATTCCCAAGCTCATTGATCACTAGCTTCTGTATTACCCAGAGATAAGTTATGTATGAATCAGGAGTGCTAATTTGAGTATTACTGCTTTTCTTTTTTTAAATCCATTTTTCTTTAATTGTTGACCAGCACTTTGAAGGAGGCTGGATATGATGCAGGCACTCAGATAAACTCTGATAAGAACAATGCAGGAATGCCTCCAGTTGTTACTAACCAGATTCATTTTCAGTTAGTTAAAGTTGTCCCATTTGCAGTCTCATTTGGGTAGAAGAAATCCTGTTCTGCCTAAATCTGGCCAACTAATCACATGGCATAAGATGGTCTATCCCATTGCTCTGTGTCATCAAAGAGTCTTGGGTGGTGGGATTGACAAGGCACATGGTATTCCTTGTGGTGTCATAGCCTTAATCTACTCTTTTTGTGCTTAGAATCTATGACTGTGAAAAGCAATTTGAGATCTGTTTTAGGGCTGTTCTTAGTGGGCTTCGTCTTTGAGGAAAGCCTGTAGATGTAATGGAGGGGTCTGCTTTCCAAATAGGAGGTCCTGTCCCCAACTTGTGTCTTCTCTTGTGATCTGTAGTTGTGTGAAATGGGTTTTAATTTGAAGAGTACTTGCTCTGTGCTTAGACACGTTGACTGACAGCCTAGTCAAGACAAACTGTCCAAAATTATTGCACTAGCATGTGTTTTAATAGGGATCTTATTTTTCCTTTTTTTTTTTTCTTTTTCTTTTTTCTCCTGGGGTTGGTTTGACATAGTTGAAATCCCTAATGCACAATAAAATCCATTTGGCTTGCTTAGCCGGAGCTAGACTCTACAGTGAGAATTTTGTCACCACCTTTCTCCATATCTTGGTAGAGGGATTATATTACTTACCCTCTGGCCTTAGCTGCTGAGGACTATGGAACTTAGCCAGTTAAGTAAATTACTCTTTAGTCAAGGTTTCTTGGAGTTTTTGTAGGGGTGCCATTAAACAAGGTTTGTGTATGCTGCTGTGAGGAGAAATTATTGCATTGTTAATGAGGAACTTGGCAGAGCTTAAAAATGTGGAGTTGTCAAACCAGGGTGAATTTGGGTTGTGAGGGACAAGAGTGGGTGGAGGAGAGCGAGAGGTGGTAGAACGGCAGAAGAATTTGTCAGACGTCAGAAAAGGAGAACAGTGATGGATATAAAAAAGATGGAGTAGGCATAAAAAAAGAAAGCATTTAAGGTGCAGAGGCTGAACAGGAGCAAGTAGCAAAACCCAGAGGGGAGACCTAGCTGGATCTGTATAACTATGATATGAGGAAGAGGTAATGGTCTGAAACATCTGAATATAATGATCAAGGAGCGGGTGTGTAGGGAATGAGAAAACAGGCGAAGATGAAAGTGAATAATTTGAACTGCTGCAAAGAGACTGGTTTCACTGTAGTTGGAAGGTGCATTTGACATAATGAGAAGAAAAGATGTGAGGTTTGTGGTTTTTTTAAATTCCTTCAAGCATGCTGCAAAATATATTGAGCAGTGGTAAAGCAAAGTTAGATTTCTTTTTAACTCTTCATATGAACAAAGTGAGGTAGCAGTAGCTCACAAATACCAGTGTACCAGAGACGCTGGTAATGAGTAGCATGTATTGGGTCTTTGAGTATCACTGTCCAACATAGTAAGTGGTATCTCTCTGGCTCTGATGCATCTTTTTAAAATAATTGTGCATATTATACAAGGCAGAAATTCACATACACTGGGAACATTGCATTACGTGTGTCCTTATCTTCTTCTTATTTAGTCTGATGACTGAAAATAGTGTTAATTATTTCCTGTATAGCACTGATTTAAGTCATAACACAAGGGTGAAGCCTGGGGTGTAGGCAGATGTCTCTGCAAAGTGTGAGGTATGAGATGTCATCTTGCTTCATCCCTGCAGAACTGCAGAAAGGCTTGGGGCAGTGCCACGTTCCCGTTGTCTTGAGTGAGTGGCATACGTGGTGCACAATGTGATCTGCCAGAGTTGTTGTGCTGCTGTGCAGAGACGCGTTGCACTTAAGCTGCGGCTGAGCTGATACCTGCTCAGGGATGTGAGGGATAAAGGAAAGGTACCTGAGCTTCTGTAACAAAGGATAGCAGATAGCTAGAGCATTGCACTCAGAGCTGGAAAGATAGTACATTTTTCCTACTCTGTGCGAGAAGCTTGATTTATATATTCTCAGGTGGTTCCTCATCTCTAAAATGACAATCTTGACTTAATTTTCTTCCTTTTTCGTTAGGCTGTTAATCATGGATAGTTTGATTGTTTTGACTTTTTCCTGATTGGTCTGATAACCCAAATCAGCCTTCTTGCAGTTCTTAGTCTGCCATTCTTTCAAAAGATTAACCTTCTCTTGAAACATGTCAGGAAAAGTGGATTGAGTCAGAGGCCTCCGTAATTCAAATATAAGAGGTGATGATTAAATGAATATTTTGTGAACCTGAAAGATACTCATGGTAGGCTACAGGCCATTTTAAGTTACTGAAGTTTGTGCAACAGTTTGGTGTGTTAAGATATCAGAGTGATAATCTACCCTATAAAAAATGTAGGTAGAAAAATGGAGAAGTTTGGTTAAATCATGTGGCTGGAATTATTTGCAGGGGAAATCCATCTCTAGATCTGTCAAATAAAACCCAAGTGACAATGGGCAAGTCATCTAATCTCTGCTTTGAGTCATTTGAGAAATGGGGGTAATACTTCTCTACCACACAAGGCTATTATGAGGTTCAGTTAATAAATATGTATGTGTAGCTGGGTATTACAGTGGTGTGTCATAGAAAGCGTATAAAAATAGGTATAAATACAAGCCTGTTGCAAGTTGGCGTTTGTTTACTTCTAGGTGTGCTTTGGTTTGAGATGGATTCCTTTTCCATGTGATCACATGCTTTTTCCATTGTTCCTGTATAGAGCTGTGGGCACTGCTGGATTTGTGCTCGTAATCGGTGTGAGCCCTAGAGCTTTGCCTGACAGTTGGTGGTACATTAGTTGATGATGGTCCTATCTTATGGCTCCTCCCGCTACAGGTGTACCAGTACTCGACCAGGGGAGACCGGAATGGACGTGACCAGCCGTTGCACACTGGGAGATCCTAACAAACTGCCAGAAGGGGTGCCGCAGCCTGCTCGCATGCCCTACATCTCTGACAAGCACCCTCGACAAACTTTGGAAGTTATCAACCTTCTCCGGAAGCACCGGGAGTTGTGTGATGTGGTGCTGGTAGTCGGTGCGAAGAAGATCTATGCCCACAGGGTGATCCTGTCAGCCTGCAGCCCTTACTTCCGAGCCATGTTCACTGGAGAGCTTGCAGAGTCTCGGCAGACAGAAGTAGTGATCAGAGACATCGATGAAAGGGCCATGGAACTGCTGATTGACTTTGCGTACACCTCTCAGATCACTGTGGAAGAGGGAAATGTCCAGACCTTGTTGCCAGCTGCTTGCCTTCTCCAGCTGGCTGAGATCCAGGAGGCCTGTTGTGAGTTCCTTAAGAGACAGCTGGACCCCTCCAATTGCCTGGGTATCCGAGCTTTTGCTGATACTCACTCGTGCCGTGAACTGCTGAGGATTGCTGACAAGTTCACGCAGCATAACTTCCAGGAGGTAAGAAGCTTGTGTGCTGGAGTCATGGTGTAAAATGTGTGAATGTATCCTGCTAGAGCTTTGAGCAACTCTCAGTCTGTGCTTCTTTTCAAATACTGTCTTCACATCGGTGTTGTGCCCTAATAGTAAAGGATGCCAGCTGTTAAGTGTGAAGAGATGCTTGTAGGACTGTGCTGTATGGTTTGTATATGATCTGTAGCATTTCTTCTGTTAAAGTTTTCTGGTGAGTGCTATGTGGAAGTCATAGGTCATAGGTGTAGTTGGAGTTTGGCATTAAATCCCATGTGGCTGAGCAACAGTGTGATATTCCACTCCCCTTTCAGAAATGTTATTGATTCTATATCATTAGAGGTGTTAAAGTAAGGACAGTACACCAAAAGATTTAAAAAAAAAAAAAAAAAAGTTGAGTTTAGGGCCTGGGAAAGTTAGATGTATGGGGTTGTTTAAAGCTGCCTGATGCAGTTACCTCAGCTCCCTTGCTATAGCAGAACCAGAGTTTTGCATCTATTATTCAGGAGCAGTTCTTGGAAAGTAATTCAGATGTGTAATTTTGTAGCTGACCTTTCTAAACTCAACTCTCTGCCTTTTGTTAATTCTGTCTATATGGTTTTTTGGTTGGGTTTTTTTTGGGTTTGTTTTTGTTTGATTGGGTTTTTTTAGAAAAAAAAAGTTAGCAACTGATTCAGGGAAGGATTAGCATAATAATTATTGAATATTTGAGCAATAATGTGAAGATTGGTTCTTACTGAACTGTTATACCCAGATGCAGAAAGGAGCCCAGCACTTCTCAGTGGTAGCTTTCCTGTGCCCTGTTAGAAGGGCAAGGATTTGTGTACATTTTGGAAGCAGCTATTCTATAGGAGTGTGCACAGTGTGAAGATCTGTGCCCCTCTTAGAGAGATTAGTCTTTTGTCTTCTTCAGAAACTGCACTCTTCATCTGCTCAAACAGATAGCCTGCTGCAGAGAAACCTTCTCTTTCCACCTGCTTCACAGGTAGCTCTCTTCCAAAGGGAGCAACTCCACAGAATCACAGAATGTC
>VYZU01018733.1:32885-43762 GCA_013401355.1 Ceyx cyanopectus | reverse complement strand
GCTGCCCCGCCCCGCCGCACGTGACGCGGCGCGGTGGCTGCGAGCGGCGGGGCCCCCGCTCCGCTCCTCTCCGGTACCGGCTCCGCTCCGGTACCGGCCCCAGCCCCGCCGCTCCTCCGGTAAGTGCCGCGCCGCGGACACAGGGGTCTCCCCGGTGACACCTTCTCCCCTCCAACCCCTCCGCCTCCCGGTGTCTCGTCGTCGTGCCCCCCCCCCATCCCCTACGGCGCAGGACCGTCCCCCAGTGACCTTCAGCCGGTACCAGTACCGGGGTGGGGGGGGGGGATGCTCAGGGCCTCAGTGGGATCAGCCCCCCCTGGACCCCAAAACCTTCCCCTCCCCAAAATATCTTCTTCATTCATTGCCCCCCCTTCCCAATATCTTCCCTGTTAATTATTCCCCCAGCCTGCCTCCCCCAGCCGGCTCCCCCCGGGTATCTCCCCCGTTAATTATCCTCTTCAATCTGCCCCCCCAAAATCTCCTCCCCTCTTTTCACCCCTCCGCCATCTGCCCCCCCCCGCCAACCCATCCCCTGCAATTAAACCCCTCTTATCCCCCCCACCCCAACTGGGCCTCACATCTGGGTCACCCCCCCCGCCCCCATCCTCGATGCGACGCCCCCCACCTCCCGGGACCGCCCCCCCTTTGGGTGATGGGCTGACTGGGGGGAGCGATGGGGGAAGACCCGGCGGGGTCAGGCGGCCCAGGGGGGAGCACGGGGGCCGGTCGTGTTTGCGCGGGGAAGGGGCACTGTGATGTTTGCACCACGGTGGTGTTTGCTCCAGGGTTGCGTTTGCACGGGGACGGGGCCCGTTTGCACCAGGGGGGTGTTTATGCCGGGGGGGTGTTTCCACCAAGGGGGTGGTTGCACCGGCATCATATCCGCACTGGGTTTGCACGAAGGTCCCTTTTGCACCAGAGTCCTGCTTGCACGGGCACAAGCCACACTTAAAACGGGTTGGTTTTACATCCTGGTCATGTATGCACAAGTACGGGGTGCGTTTGCACCAGGGTTGTGTCTGCACTAGCGTGGTGTTTGCACCAGCCTCATGCTTGCACAAGGAATGGCTCTTTTTTGCACAAGGGGCCCCTTTGCACCAGGGATGCACTCGTGTGTGGTTGTGCTTGCACAGGGATCGGGCTCATTTGCCCCGGGGCTACGTTCACACTACAGTTGTGTTTGCACGGGGGCAGGTCGTGTTTGCATGGGGACCCCTGCAGAGGGGTGGGCTGCGTTCGCGCGAGGGTCCCTTTTGCACCAGAGGCACTCGCATGAGCGTTGGCGTTCACCTGGGGGTTGCACGCGGCTGGTGTGCCATTGCACGAGGCAGGTGGGACCCCCTTTTCACCACGGTCGTGTTTGCACAAGGCCGGGTTTGCACCAGGGCCCGGCGCTGTCCGTGGTGCTGTCCGGCGCGGTGCCGCCTCCCGCCGGCAGAGGGAGCCAGTGGGGGGTGGGTGGGGGGGTTGAGTTTGGAATTGGGGGGGACCCCCAGCAGCCGGACACCCCCCTTTAGAGTTACCCAATACCCGCCGCTCCTGGCCTGCCTGCTCCCGGCAACCGACCAGGCGGCGCTTGGCTCGCTGCCATCAGTAGGCTTCAGGGGTAACGCTGCCGCCCGAGCGGCCGGGTGTCCCGGCGAGGGGCTGTGGGGGAGTTCTCCTCTCCCCCAGGAAGCACCATGGACCCCCTGGGAACCTCCCATGCCACCTAGACGTATCTCCAGCCAGCACCGTCACCCCACCCTGAGGTAAGGTGCTCCCCACCCAAGGGTGCCCATCCCGCAGCGGGGTGGCGGGCACCCACAGCTCCTACCTCCCGCAGGGCAGCAGGATGGCCCAGCAGCGCCACGCCGTGCCCCCACCGCTCAAGGTAGGCAGTACGGGGGTGGGGGCACCCAACCATCACCCATGGGTGCTGGTGTGGTCTTCACCCACCCCGTTGTCTTGCAGACAGAGGAGGACTACATCCCCTACCCCAGCGTGCACGAGGTAGAGCACCCACCCTCCTCCAGGGATGGGTGCAAGGGCAGGGGGGCGGCTGGGTGGGTGCGTTGGTGGCCAGAGCACCCACTTGGGTTGTGGGTGCAGGTGCTGGGCCGGGAGGGGCCGTTCCCCCTCATCCTCCTGCCACAGTTTGGGGGTTACTGGATCGAGGGCACCAACCACCAGCTGAGTGAGGCACCCGAGTCCCCCCCAACCCCAGTACCCACCACTCGGGCAAAGCTTGAGGGCAACCACACGGCCAAGATCTACCGCAAGCACTTCCTTGGCAAGGTGAGGCCCCGTGGGTGCTCTGGGCATGGGTGCTTGAGGTATGGGAGGGTCCCCATGGGTTTTGGTGGGCATGGTGGGTGCTCGTGGGGGTGTCTGGGGGTATCTGTGTGTGTTGGACCCCCATCTTATGGTTGCTTATGGACCTGGGTGCTTCAGGGTGTGGGTGTTCATGGACCTGGGTGCCCTACAACATAGGTGCTTATGGACCTGGGTGCCCCATGGGTGTGGATATCTGTGGGTATGGGTGCTTATGGGCATGGGAATGGGGATTTCATGGTCATGTGTGCTTAGAAACCTGGGTGACCCATGGCATGGGTGCTCATGGACATGGGTGTGCCACATGGAGCGGGTGTTCAGGGCTAGGGGTGCTTGGGGACCTGTGTGCCCCATGGCATGAGTGCTTGTAGACATGGGTGTCCCTGGACATGGGGAACCTACAAGTGTCTGTAGGATGGGTGGTCTGTGGGCATGGGTGCCCCATGGCGTAGCTGCCTGCCAGTGTGGGCACCCACTGGTGTGGTCACGGGTGCTTGGCCCTCTCACCACAGGAGCACTTCAACTACTACTCCCTGGACCCAGCGCTGGGTCACCTTGTCTTCTCCCTCAAGTATGACGACCAGGAGCACCTCCACCTGCTGCTGCGGTGAGTGGGGTGCCAGGGGCACCCATGGGTGCTGGCTGGGGGTAGAGGGGCACCCCGACCCCACCTACATCTCACCCCTCAGCACCCGCACCCGCACCCTGCACGACGTGGTGCCCATCTCCTGCCTGGCTGAGTTCCCCAACGTGGTGCAGATGGCCAAGGTGGGTACAACACCTCCAGCAGCACCCATGGGTGCCCCCCCCCCATCCCCATCCCACCCATCGCATTGCCCATCCTTCCTGCAGCTGGTGTGTGAGGATGTCAACGTGGATCGTTTCTACCCCGTGCTCTACCCCAAGGTTAGTGGGGTGCAGGGGGCACCCATGGGTGGGGGTGTCACCCCGGGGTGCCTCTCCCCCAACCCCTAGCCCCCCCGCCCCCCCCCCCAGGCGTCCCGCCTCATCCTCGCCTTCGACGAGCACGTGCTCAGCAACCACTTCAAATTTGGGGTCATCTACCAAAAACTGGGGCAGGTATGGGGTGGGGTGGGTGGGGGTTAGGGTGGGGGTATCCCATCGTGGGTGCTGGCACCCATCCCCACCCCACCGCAGACCTCCGAGGAGGAGCTTTTCGGCACCACGGACGAGAGCCCGGCGTTCACCGAGTTCCTCGACGTGCTGGGCCAGCGGGTGCAGCTGCGGGACTTCAAGGGGTGAGTGATGGGGGTGCTGGGTGGGTGCGGGGATGTCACCCCCACGGAGCCCAGGCTCAGGGTGTTTGTCCCTTCCTCACCCGCCACCCAGGTTTCGTGGGGGCCTGGATGTGACCCACGGGCAGACGGGCAGCGAGTCCATCTACTGCCACTTCCGTGACAAGGAGATCATGTTCCACGTGTCCACCAAGCTGCCCTACACCGAGGGCGATGCCCAGCAGGTGGGGCACCCATGGGTGCTGAGAGAGGCCAGAGGGACAGACACACACATGGACGCTTGGGAGGGGCAGGGATGGGAATGTAGGGGAACTTGGGGCACCTCCATGGGGTGGAAAAGGCTGGTGGGGCACCTTTGAGGATGCCATGGGGTGAGGGGGTTCCTGAGGCAGCTAGGGGTGCTGGGGAGATGTCTACAGGATGCACAAGGTGCAGGAGCGCCCATGGGTGCTGAGGGGCACCTCTGTTGCTGCTTCCCTGTATGTCGCCCCCCAAACCCCACCCCATGCTCCCTCCTCCTGTCTCCCCCCGTCCCCCGTGTCCCCGCAGCTGCAGCGGAAGCGTCACATCGGCAACGACATCGTGGCCATCGTCTTCCAGGACGAGAACACCCCCTTTGTCCCCGACATGATCGCTTCCAACTTCCTCCACGCCTTCGTGGTGGTGCAGCTGGAGCAGGGCGGCTCCCAGGGCACCCTCTACAAGGTGCCTGCCTCAGTTTCCCCAGCCCCAGAGGGTGCTGCTGGGTGGGCAGCGGGGTGACCTGTCACCCCCACCCACCGCAGGTCTCCGTCACCGCCCGCGATGACGTGCCCTTCTTCGGCCCACCACTGCCCGACCCAGCCATCTTCAGGAAGGTGAGCACCCACGGGTGCTGCTGGGGGGGGGTTGGAGGGGGTGTGTTCTGGCTGGCACCCACCCAAGGGTGCCCCTCACCCCCACAGGGCCCTGAGTTCCAGGAGTTCCTGCTGACGAAGCTCATCAACGCCGAGTACGCCTGCTACAAGGCCGAGAAGTTTGCCAAGCTGGAGGTGGGTGAAAATGTGGGTGCTGAGCACGGGGGTGCTGGGGATGCAGCTGCAAAAAGGGGCTGGGGATGCCACGGGGCTGCTGGGCACAACGTGGGTGCTGAGGATTATATGGGTGCTGCATGTGAATGTGGGTGCTGGGTCTGTAACGGGGCCGTGCACGCCATGGGGCATGTGGGTGCTGGGCACGACGTGGGTGCTGGGCACGATGAGGGTGCTGAGCTTGCGACAGTGCTGTGGGTGGGGGTGTTTGCTGCGGATCTGGGTGCTGTGCCTGCAGCTGTGCTGTGTGGGTGTGTGCCACGTGCACCGGGTGCCGTGCCCGCTGTGGGTGCCGCGCCCGCAGTGGTGCTGTGCAAAGTGGGTGCCACGCACGCTGGGCGTTCTTTGCGTGGGCACTCATGCACGCTGGCTGCTGTGTTTGACGTGGGTGGGTGTCATGCATGCGGGTGCTGTGCCTGCTGCGGGTGCCATGCCTGCAGCATCACCCTGGGCGCTGCGTGGGTGGGTCCTGCACCTGCTGTGGGTGCCGGGTGGGTGGGTGCACCGCCTATTGTGAGTGCTCGGCCCGCTGTGGATGCTGGGGGCGGGGGGCAGCCCTACCCACTTTGGGTATTGGGACGAGGGTGCCCTGCCCGCTGTGGATGATGGGTGGGGGGTGCCCTCCCCGCTATGAGTGCTGGGTGGGGGGTGCCCTGCCCACTGTGGATGATGGGTGGGGATGCCTTGCCCGCTGTGGGTGCTGTTTCGGGGGAGTGCCGTCGTGACGCGGTGCCCGGGGGCACGGGGCAGGAGCGGACGCGGGCAGCGCTGCTGGAGACGCTGCACGAGGAGCTGCAGACCCGCAGCCAGGCCATGCTGGGGCTGGGCACCGACGACGAGCGGCCCGACAACGGCGCCGCAGCCCCGGGCTTCTTCGAATCCTTCAAGGTGGGATTTGGGGCGGGTGGAAATTGTCCAGCCGGGCGCCGGGAGCTGCTGGCGAGGGGAGTGGGGGGTTGGTACTCGCCGCGGGACCCTCCCCGGAGGCCGTGAGAATGGGGACAGACCCGCCCACCCCCACCGCCGGACCCCCCGGACGGTGCCAACGTGAGGACCCCGCCCCTGGCCTCGCCCACCGCCCAGCCAGCGGGATAACGCCCACTCGATGGGAATGAGGCAAAGCCCCGTGTCCAAAACCCCCCCAACCGCGCCCCGCTTTCCATCAAACCGCGCCCCTCGCTGGCCCAGCAGCTCCCGCAAGCCCCGCCCTCCCAGACCACCGCCCTTCGCTCAGACCCCGCCCGTCTCCCCGTTGACCCCGCCCCATCTCTCGGTCCCGCCCCTCCGGTGCCCGCCGGTGCCTCCCGGGGCGAGTGACGCGCTGCCCCCCTCCAGTCGCTGCTGGTGCCCGGGAGCCGGCGGGGACGTCGCGGCAGCGCCATCGGTCTCGGCTCGGTGGAAGAGGTGGGTACCCCTCGGTGCGATCCTCCCGCCCCTCCTCACGGTGTGCCCCCCACCCGGAGCGTTCCCGGTTAACGGCTGCCCGCAGGCGCTGCTGGTGCCCGGGAAGAGCCCGTCGAGGCGGCGGCCCGGTCCGCTCGGCTCCCGCCGCTCCAGCGCTATCGGTATCGAGAGCATCCAGGAGGCACCGGCCGGCAGGTGAGCGCCGGGGGGCGGGGCTCGGGGCCGGCATTGGCCGGTGTCAACTCCCTGTGTCATCTCCCCGCCCGCCGCCTCACCCCTCCAGGGACGGCCCCGCCACCACCCCCGACGGTACCTCCTCCGCACACAGCTCCCCCGAGAGCCGCCGCCACCCCGACAGGTCTCGCACGGGGCAGAGGGCAGAGGGGGTGGCACCGGGACTGGAGGGCACTGGGGTGGGGCGGCGCACGGATGGGTTGGTACTGAGACAAGGTGGCGCGGGGATGGGGTGGCACCGGGATGGAGTGACATCGGGGTGACAGTGGGACCAGAGACCAGGTGACATGGGATGCCACTGGGATGGGGTGGCACTGGAATAGGGTAGCAAAGGGAGTGGAGGGCACTGGGGTGGTGTCACAAGGGGAAAGGTTGACGCTGGTATGCGGTGACATTGTCTTGGGGTGGCACCAGAATGGGGTTTCACTGGGATGGGATGACACGGGGACTGGAGGACACTGGGATGGTGTGGCCCGGGGACAGGGTGGCACAGGGATGGAACATCCCAGGGATGGAATGATGTGGGGCCAGGGTGTCGTGGGGCGAGGTGTCCCCGGGTGGCACGGTGCCAGCCCGGCCTCGCCATCGGGGGTCTGTCCTTGGCAGGGCCGAGAAGCCGGAGCCGGTGACTTTCTCCCGCTCGTCCTCCAGCGCCAGCAGCTTCGGCAGCGCCACCGAGGAGCCCGGCGAGCCTGGCAGGGTATGGGGGCGCCAGGGGTGCCGCGGTGGGCAGCACCCCTTTGATACCCCCCCTCACCACCACCACCACCCTGCACCCTTAGGAAAACCGCTCACCTTCGGGGACTCACCGCGACGCCTTCACCGATGCCCCCTGGCCGGATGACCCCCCTGGGACCCCCCCAGGTAGCCCATCACCGGCGTGTCAGGTCACTGCCAGGCTGAGGGACCCACCCTCGTGGTGCTCTAACCTCTCCTCCCTTTCTCCCCCCAAGGCCGCCGCCCCCCTGACACCCCCTGCCCCGAGATCAAGATCCAGCTGGAGAAACCCCCTCCTAACCCGGTGAGGTTGTGCCCCCCCATTCTAGCACACCCCAAATCGGGGCACCCCATTATTGGGCTGCACCTACTGATGTCTCTCCTCACAGGGCTCATAGTCACCGCCTGCCCTCAACCCCTGGGTGGCAGGGAAGGGGGTATCACCACTTTGTCCCCCCCTCCTTGTACCACCTCGATGCCAGGAGCTGAAGCCATCGTCCCCCAATGCAGGATCTGGGGGCACCCTCCCAGAATTGGGGGAGTTGCCCCCCCCTCCAGACAATCTCCATCACCCCAAAACCCTTTGAGGGAGGGGTGATGGAACACAAAGGACACCCCCCCACCCCCGACACGACCCCCAGTGCCACCCGGGGGTGGGGTGTCCCCTAAAATGCCAAGCGGGTCCAACCCGAGCATCACTCCCCAAAGGGAGGGGGCATCAAATCTGGAGCAAACCCAAAGTGGGGCTCCCCTGCCCCCCCTCCTCTTTTTTTTTTTTTTTTTTTTTAAGGGAAAAAAAAAGTTCTGGAATGGGGTCAGATGCTGGAATTTTGAGGGGGGGGGAGGATTATTTTTTCAGCGTCCCCCCCCCCACTCGTGTTTGTGTTTCCCATGAGTCCTGTACAAAATAAAGGTTTATTTATCGCTACATCTGGAGGGTGCTGGAGGGGGGTCCCTGAGATCCTGGGGGGGACCCCCAAGCTGACTCTCTGCACAACCTTCACCCCACATCCCCATCATTTTTCGGGGTAATTTCCCTCAAGCGGGGGGCTTTTGTGGCTGAGCAAAGCCTTGAATTCCTTCTCCCCTATTTTCAGGGTGCTGCGGGTACCCCCAAAATGTGCCAGGCGACGCCCACCACCCCCCTCCCACTCCCCCCCCATCCCTCCCTTTCTCAGCTCCGGTGGCCAACCCAGCGCAGGGAGCGGCAATTGGCCGGCAGCCCCAGCGGCCGCCGGCTTCGTTCCAAACCCCCGGCCAAGACAAACTGGTGTGTGTGCCCCGAACCCCCCAAAACCACCAAGCACCCCGGGACCGGTTAAACATAGCTCGGTGCCGCCTGGTTTCTGGGAAACCCCAGCGCCAGCGGGTGGGGCGCGGGGTGGGGGGGATGCGGGCGCAAAGGGCACCGAGCAAAGTGGGGGTGTCACAGGGGGGAGTGTGAGTGTGTGTGTGTCACCCCCGCACACCTCTCCCCCCGCAATCCAGCGCCGCTCGGGTCACCGCCTTCGCCCGCAACAAAGTTTCCCGGTTAATAAAAAAACCGGCGTGGGAAATCATTTATCAAGCTGGTGAATAAATAAAAAAGGGAGTGAAGGGAGGTGCCTGGGGGGTGTGGGTGTGTGTGGCGTGTGCACGAGGCAGATGAGTGTGCAAAGGAGAGCTGCTCGTGCGCGGGGTTTGCACGGGAAAAGTGGTGTCTTCGGTGGGTGGGGGGCGTTTGCACGCCCGCCGTGACTTCGGCGTGTGCACGGTGATATTTGCACATGGATCCGCGGGGATCTTGGCACACGTGTGGGTAGCTTCTGCCCGTACAAGGTGACATTTGGAGGTGCAGGGTGACATTGGCACGGCCGCGGTGGCTCTGGCACACGCAGGGGTGGCATTTACTGAGCCCGGGCACCATCTGAGCGTGCACGGCGGCCTTTGCACGCTCGGGGCTCCACGTGCGCACACCTCAGGGCACCGTTTGCACATCCCAGGCCTTAATCGCAGCAGTTTGCAAGCTGCAAATCCCCCTCTTATTACCCCACCTCTAATTACCCCACCCCTAATTACCCGACCCTAACAAAGGGGGGAATGCCCAGCCACTCCCACCCCTAAAATGCCCCTTCGCTCCCAATCCCCCTCCCTCAAGGCAACGAATTGCTTTAAACCGAAGGGTTTTCAAGCAAAAGAAATCACTCGGGAAGCCACAAGCACAAGTTTTGGGGAAAAATTAACCCGGTGAGTTAATTATTTTTGTCTTTTGCTGTTTTTTTCTTTTTTTTCTTCCCCATCTCCGGGCGGTTTCTGGCTCCTCACACATGTGATGAGCTGGGCGCCGGGGTCAGTCCTGTGAGACCGGGAGGTTTTAGGCATTTTTTTTTGTCGTTGTTGTCGTCCGGATTTTTCTTTTTCTGTTTTTGGGAGCCAGCCCCATCGCATCCCGCTCAAAGAGGGGGTTTTATCCACCGAGGGCTCCGGCTCCCATCCCAAATCCCGCGGTGGGTTGGGGACAGGGCAGGGAACGATGCTAATGACAGGGGGGAAGGAACCGGCTATTTACAGAGGCAGCTCCCGGCACGAAACCGCCGGCGGCTGCTTTCGCTCCGCTGAGTCTTTCTTTTTTTTTTCTTTCCCCCCCTCTCCTCTTTCTGGGCACCGCTAGCCACAAAAAGCCAAAAAAAAAAAAATTAAAATATATATATATATATATAAAAAAAAGGGAGGAATTAAAAATAAATCCCCCCTCTGTGCTTGGCGAAGAGGCTCTTTAGCAGAGGAGGAAGAGGAGGGCGAGGATGGGTAGCAGGAGGACGGTGGCAGCCGGGCGGGCGGCGGAGTTGCAGTGGCCTCGGTTGGAGCCGATGCAGGCGGCGTAAGCCATGGCGTGGGGGATGTAGTTTTGCTCGTGGACGCCGTGGAGGAGATGGGCCATGGGGCCGCGGGCGAACACGGCCACGTCCTCGCCTCCGTGGGTCTCCTGGCGCAGCGGCACGGCCGATTGAGCCTGGTAGTTGGCGTGAGCTGGGGTGGAACGGGAACAGCACCGACACCACCGTAAAAAAAAAACCAAAAAAAAAACCACCAAAAATTATCAGAGGTTGTTTTCCAAGGGCTCGTTTGAGCCGAGCCTTGATTTCGGGGTGTTCTGCCCAAAAAACGCACTCACCGAAATCCACGGCGGAGACGTTTTCTCGCTCGCCCGCCACGATTTTATAGCCGGGGCCGTTGCCGTAGAGGATGGAGGTGAAGGGTTTGCGATCCACGTCGCTCTGCATCGGCGCCAGCCCTGGAGGCGGCGGCACCGTCAGCGGGACGGGGACGTCCCCGGGGGTGTCACGGTAGGACACCGAGGTCGCCTCCGCCCGGCAGGGGACTCACCGAAGATGGGGTTCCCTCGGGGGGTGTAGCCGCCGAAGGTGAAGACGTGCGAGTGGTCGGCGGTGACCACGCTGAGGGTGTCCTGGGCCGAGGTGAGGCGGGTGGCCAGCCCGATGGCCCGGTCCAGCTCCACCGCCTCGTGTAGCGCCTGCTTCGCCTTCCCCTCGTGGTGCCCGTGATCGATGCGGCCGCCTGCGAGTCCCCGGCACCGCTCGCCATCGCCCATCGCGGCCCCGGCCCCCTGGCATCCCCCCAAAGCCTCCACCACCAACCCCCCCACCCTCCTCTTCCTTCTCTTTGCAGCCCCCGTTACCTGCTTCACCTTCCCCTTTTCATCTTCCTTTTATCCACAGCATCCCTTTTCTCTTTCCTTTTCACCCATATTATCCCCCCCTTTCTTCTCTTCCCCCTTTTCCCCCTCTATATCCCCTTTTTTCCCCATCCCTCATCACCCTCCTTTCCCCCATCACCCTCTTTAACCCCCTCCACTATCAGCCCCTCTACTCCCCTTTGCCCC
>VYZU01018733.1:14080-24470 GCA_013401355.1 Ceyx cyanopectus | reverse complement strand
GGGGGGGGGGGGGACGGGACACGGAGACACCAAACCCACCCCCTTTTGCCCCAAAAAAGGGTTTTTTTCCGCGTTGCAAACCAGCGAGGGCTAGGGAGCACCCATGGGTGCTGCTGATGCTCTCCCAGTGTGGTGAAAAGGGAAGGTGGGGGGAGTATGGGTGCAAAAAATACCTCGTGAGACCAATTTTTCCCTAAATTAAAGATGCTGGGGGTTGATCCCTTTGGAGGCTTGTTTTTTTGGGGGGTGGGGGGGATGGTGTTTCAAGCTCAGTTTGGATTCTCTGATGTCGAATAGTGGGCTGAGCCAGGGCATCCTCAGAGACAGGAAAAAAATGTGGGGTGGCTTGTTTATTTTTTCTTTTCCCCCCATTTTCCTTCTGTTTTGAGTCTGGGGCAGGCAGGAGGGGTGGGGGATCACGGATAAAAACCTCATTTCCTCAGGAAGCGAAGTGAAAGCCTTGACTGAGAGCTTGGACTCCAGGAATTTGGGTGTTTTGGAGCCGCGGGGGCTTTGTGGATCTCCCCCCTCGTTGATTTGAGTGGGGTTTTGTGCCTGGAGTTGGGAATCTCGGCCAAGTGCAAAAACAAGGGGAAAAAAAGTGAAAGGGGAAGGAAATCAATATAAACTCGAATTTCACCAGCTATAAAAATCTTTCAGCTTAAAGGGGTTTTTTTTTGCCTCGAGGCTTGAGGAGGGCACCCAGTGGGGCAGAGTTTTGAGGCTGAAAACCGAGCTGTTGGCACAACCCAGGAGGGAAACACACTTTTTCTTTTAACCCTTTTTCCTCCCTGGGAGGGTTTTATGGCTAATTAAATCCAGGCTGTGATTGGGCATCCTGGGAGAGGATGGGATTTGTTATTAATTATGCAAGGGGAGCGTTGGGAAAGTTGTTACTGGAAAAAGGGCTGAGAACTGGCACTTCTGTTGCATGTGCCTTGCTGGGGAGGGGGGAAACTGAGGCACGGCTGAGGTGACATCATCCTGTTGTCCCTTTGGGGATGATGGCAGCGGAACGGGGACATTCAGATGGGTGCAGACCCCTGCCCTGCGCTGCCTCCAGGGCAGAGGGATGTGATCAGTGCCACTCAGTCCATCAGGGTGGCTTTTGGGGTGTTCTCCCCCTCGGTGGTGTGCGGAGGGTTATTTTTTTCCACCCCCATGGGAGACGATCTGTCTGGGTGGCAGGGCCGGGCCAAGGGGGGGAAGGAAACGGCGGCGGCACGATGGTCGGCTGCCAACCCGTGAGGTTTCCCCTTGTTTTTCTGCTGGGGGATGAGATAAGAGCTGGGCACCGGCGCAAGATAACGCCCCGGGGGACGAGGAGCCGGGAGGGAGCCCATCGCCAGCCCATCGCCAGCCTAAACTCGAGGTGCCGTCGCCTTTGGGCGCTCCGAGGGGTGTTTCAGGGTGCACACGGTTCGCAGACAGGGCGTGGAGCATGAGCAAGCCGGTAGTTTCGGGGTGAAAAGCCATTTTCTCTCTTAGCAGCCTTTCTCAGTTCCCCAGCACGGAGTTCCCTCTCTCCTCTCTCGGGCCGGGAGCCGGCGGAGGAGGACCCGGCTTTATTCCAGGCTGAAGGGGAGGTTGCACAACCCGGCCCCGGGGGAAAGCGAGGCGGGTTCGGGCTTTGCTCAGCTCTTGGCTCCAGCCCTTGTTGCTTTCCATAACCTTCCTCCCCTCCGGCGTTTGTTTAGCGCTTTACTAGCCCGGAGCCGTTCGGGATTTAGCTCCCCGGAGGAGGAGGAGGAGGTGGCTTTAGAGGGTGCATATCCCTTCCTCGCCCTCTTTTCTCCTCCTCTTCCTCACCCCGAGCCACTGAGCACCTCTGTTTGCCGCAGATGTCGACGTACAAGCGGGCGACGCTGGACGACGAAGAGCCCCTGGACTCCATCAGCGAGGGTGACGGCTACCCCAACGGCTTCCAGGTAGGGCTTCATCTGTGGGGTTATTTTTCTGGGGAGGAGGGAGAGAGAAAAGGAGGTTTAGGCTTTGACAAGCAGTACAGGTGATTGTAGGAGTGTTTTTCACCTGGGACCAGCCTTTCCGTGGGGCAAAGTCCGGCATGGGCAGAGCTGTGTTGGTTCCTGCTGCCCTTTGCTCCCCTCCCAGCACCGGTGATGAGGGAGCCCGTGGGGCTGGATCCTGGCTCAGCTGTTTGCAACACCCCAGAAACCCGTTTGGGTTTTTTTTTCTCCACTGGCCAAAGCCCTTCCCAGCGTGGCTGGGGTGAGCAATTACCGCCGTGGTGGAGCTTTGTTCCTGCACAAAAGGGGATTTGGTTAATTCCTCCCCAAGCGGCAGGAAAGCGGCTTAAGAAGGGCGAAAAAAGAAACCCCACGGCTGCGAGTGTCTGAAGCACTCAGGGCTGGAGAGATGCTCTCGGTGCTGGTCCCAGTCCCACCAGTCTCTGCCTAGAAAGGTGTTTTCTGCCCAATAAAAATCTGAGCTCTGCTGGGATTTTACTTTCCCCGACGGGGCCATCTCCGCTTGGGATATTTCCTGGAGATGTTTTTCGGCCGAGTGGGAGTATCCTGTAGTATCCTGTGACGGCACTTCCCGCCCGCCACGGCCCCCACCCTGTCCTGCTGCTGGGCATGGGGACACGTGGGGGGTTACGGCCACGCTCCAGGAGGGGTTTGGGGTGGCACGGAGCAGCAGGTGAGGCTGCCGCAGCGCTCGCCCCGCTCCTTTTCCTGTCATTGTGCTGCCCTTCCTGGCCAGTTTCTGGAAGGCAGCTGCTGCTTTTCCCAGCGTGGACTGGGTTAGATCCCCCGCACCGAGGGCCAGATTCCCTCCGAGGGGTGTAGGAAGTAAAATGGGGGATGTGTCAGTGGGTTTCTCTGCCGTTGGGGAAACAGCTCTGCTTTTCCCACAGGTGAACTTCAGCTCGAGGGGCAGCCCGGGGTGCTGGGCTGAGCGGACACGTGTTGAGAAGCAACTGGTGGTGCTGGTGGGCGTGCTGGCAGCTGTGCTGGCTGCCTGTCTGCTGGGTCTCATCTTCCAGTACAGAGCCCGTAAGTCCTTGCATGATGTGGTGATCCTCCCCCCCCTCGGCATGGGTTGCTGAGGGGGTTCTCTGGGATGGGATGCTTGGGTGCAGGATGGGATGTTCACCTGCATCCCTCACCCCAGGGTAGGATTCTCGGGTACCAGCCAGGATGTTACTTTGTGCAGTGGGATGCTTGGGCACAAGGCAGGATGGTGACCTGCATCCCTTGCCCCAGGGTGAGATGCTGAGGCAGGATGGGAGGCTGGACTTAATCCTTATCAGCACTGGTGTGGTCAGCAGGACTAGGGCAGGGATCATCCCTCTGGACTCGGCGCTACTGAGGCTGCCTCTTGAATCCTGGGTTCTGTTTTGGGCCCCTCACACCTCGCTCCCAGAAGGACTTTGAGGGGCTGGAGTGTGGCCAGAGAAGGGCAACGGAGCTGGGGAAGGGTCTGGAGCACAAGTGTGTCAAGAAGCATTTGAGGAATCTGGGCTTGTTGAGCCTGGAGAGAAGGAGGCTTAGGGGAGACCTTCTGGCTCTGACAGCTCCTGACAGGAGGCTGGAACCAGGGGGAGTCGGGCTCTGCTACCAAGGAACAAGGGACAGGACAAGAGGAACCAGCCTCAAGTTGCCCCAGGGGAGGTTTAGGTTGGAGCTGAGGAACAATTTCTTGTGGGTGGGATGTTGGGCATAGGATGAGATGCTTTCCTGCATCCTTTGCCCTGGGATGGGGTGTTCAGACACGGGACAGGACACTGTCTTGTATGTCTTTTCCCAGAGCATTGTGTTAAGGTACAGGGCAGGATGCTTGGGGAGCAGATGGAATATTTGCCCTTATCCTTCTTCATGGGGTAGGATGCTCCCTGGTGCAGCTCATCTCTGGAGGAGCTGAACCTGCTGTTCCCACCCCCAGGGCCACCCTCCATGTGCCTGTCAGAAGCCTGCATCTCTGTCACCAGCTCCATCCTCAGCTCGCTGGACCGAGCGGTCAACCCCTGCGAGGACTTTTTTGGCTATGCCTGTGGGGGTTGGATCAAGGCCAACCCCCTCCCAGATGGCCACTCACGCTGGGGCACCTTCAACAACCTCTGGGAGCACAACCAAGCTATCATGAAGCATCTGCTGGGTGAGTACACGGGAGCAGTGGGACCACTGGGGTGCTGAGGAGCCCCATTAGGTCCAGGGGATGCCAGAAACATGCCTTTGGGGATGTAAGGTTGGACTTAACCCCCAGTGTCAAAGCAATCCGTGACATGCAGGCTGTCAGGATGTTGGAAAGCAGATCCTGGCTCTGTTGGCTCTCCTGAATGCCCCTGAGATTTTTGACTGTTGTGTCACAGTGCTTTGGCACCAAGTCAGTGAAGGGTCCTGACCTTGGCTCTGCAAACCCTGTGGTGGCGTTCCCAGGAGCTCTGAAATTCAGCCTTTGTAGCCCAGACTGTAGCCAGAGGCCACAGCACTCCAGTGTTACCCCAAGAATGTGGAGTTTTCCTCGTTTTACAGCTTCCAGCCTTTGTGAGCAGTTTTGTTTTTTATTGGGAGGCTGGCTGCCAATCTGGCCATTTATTTTTTTGGAGGGGGGGGGTGGGGGTGGGAGAAAACTGCCAGAGCAGAGGGAGGTTCCTGGGCTCAGCCTCTGCGTGCGAACACCGGAGCGAGGCAGCTTATCCAGGCAACTGGCAGGGACGGTTTGTTCAAGCTTTGAGCAAACAGCTGGCTCCTTATCAGCACTTTCCACTGAGCTGGGGCTGATTATCTGGGAAGAGAAGGTTTGGGAAGAGTGGTGTCTTTAGGGAGAAGGTTGTGGGGGGTGGTGCAGGAATGGTTTCGTCCCTGGCTCTTCCCACAGAAATCTGGCACTGGTTTTACCAGGAGAAGGGCTCAGGCCCCCAGCCAAGTGGTCGCACTTGGCATTTCCTTGAATTCCTTGGAGCCGGGGGACCTTTAGTTAATAAAACCACACAGCTGGGAAGCCAAAGGTGCAAGCTGTGTCATGAGGAAAGTAATAACAACAGCAAAGAAAACTAAAAAACCCCTCTGGGGAAGTAGAATTGTAGAGGGGGGGAGGAAAAAAAAATAAAAGGATGGTTTTGGAGGCAGAAGAGAAAAATGGGTTTATTGTTCCTTCTTGCAGGAATAAATAAAATAAGGGCTGGGGAGCACCAGCATGGGGGCAAGGGCAGCGCAGAGGGGGCTGGATGATGCTGGGAACAGCAGAGCTGCTGGAAAAAATGTTTTTTTGTTTTTTCTTTCTTTATCTTTTCTGCTCCAAAGAGCTGGAGCAGTCACTGCGGGTGGGAGAGGAGATGGGGGCAGGAGGTCAGGAAGAGCTGGGGGCCATGGGATTCTCTCGGGGAACATGGAGGAGACAAATGGGGGTGATCTCAGTGCCTTTCTGGAGCCCATGGGGGACACCCTGTGACCTCCCACTGCCCCCCACGGGGTGCCTCCTGCAGAGAACACCACGGCCAACGTGTCGAGCGAGGCGGAGCGCAAGGCGCAGCGTTACTACCAGGCCTGCATGAACGAGAGCAAGATCGAGGAGCTGCGCGCCACCCCGCTCACAGACCTCATCCAAAAGGTTCTTCCCCTTCCTTGGCATCTTCCCTCTGCAAAGCGGGGCAGGGAGCTCATTTATGGATAATCCCAGACACCCTTTCCAGGGCAGAGCATCCCCCGGGGCAGCCTGGCAGAGAGAGGTTGGAATTGATAGGATTTGCGGGCGGGTCTTGCCTCTCCTGAACTTTTCCAAGTGTTGGTTTCCTTGCCCAAAAGCTGGTTTCTCTCTCCCCAGCTGGGCGGGTGGAACATCACTGGTCCCTGGGCGGGTGACAACTTCAACGTGACGCTGCGGGAGGTGACAGCCCATTACCGCACCTCGCCCTTCTTCTCCGTCTACGTCAGCGCTGACTCCAAGAACTCCAACAGCAACGTCATCCAGGTGGATCAGTCGGGCTTGGGGCTGCCATCACGGGACTACTACCTGAACAAGACTGAGAATGAAAAGGTGAGGTGGCCGGGGGAAATCCGGCTTTGCCACGGGGGTGAGGTGGGTGGGTGGGTGGCACCCACCGTGCTGATCCGCACCCCGTCCCACCACGTAGGTGCTCGCTGGGTACTTGAACTACATGGTGCAGCTGGGGATGTTCCTGGGGGGCACCAACGAGGAGTCGACGCGGCAGCAGATGCAGCAGATCTTGGATTTTGAGACGGCGTTGGCCAACATCACCATCCCACAGGAGAAGCACCGGGATGAGGAAGTCATCTACCATAAAATGACAGCTGGAGAGCTAAAGGTAGGGATGGAGGCGGTGAGTGAGCTAGAGGTAGGGATGATGGGGGTAGGGATGGTGGAGGTGGTGAGCGAGCTAGAGGTAGGGATGATGGAGGTGGTGAGCTTTCTGCTCCGCTGTGGTTTGGAAAGCAGGGCAAACAAGCAGAGGTGACGCAGCTCCTCCGAGGAATCCCGGCGCCGCTGGGGAAGCTCTTGTGCAACAGCTTGGCTTCTGTCCTCCTTGGGGAAATCCCACCCTGACCTGCTCCTCCCAGCCTCCGGACCACCCTCAGGGCTGGCGGCCGTCCCACCACGGCGCTCGCACCACCCTGCGGTCCAGCTGTGGACGTCAGCCTGGTCACCAGCCCGTGTCCCCAGAGGCCTTTGGTTGTGTCAACATTTCTGACACCCATCCCACTTTCTTTTTTTTTTGTGGGAGGAAAATTGTTTACTCCTCTCTGACCTTTGGAGGATGCTGCTGTTACGAGAACCCGGCTCTGCAAAATCAGCCCAATCCCTCAAACAGAGGCTGATGCATCAGCTTCCAGCTGTAGAAGTGGCTGCCACCCTCCTTTGATGGTTTCTTGGGTGTACAGCAGCACGGTGGCTTTTGCAGGAGCTGGCACCCGCTGTGGACTGGATGCCCTTCCTCTCCACTGTCTTCTACCCTGTGGAGCTCAACGAGTCGGAGCCCGTCGTGGTCTATGCCAAGGAGTACCTGGAGCAGGTCTCTGACCTCATCCTGGCCACAGATAGATGGTGAGAGCCCCCAGCCCATGCCAAGGGGCAGCTGGGGTGTGGGGGTGTGTGTCCTCCTGTCTGCTCACTGCCTCTTTCTGCAGTCTCCTCAACAACTACATGATCTGGAACCTGGTGCGGAAAACCAGCCCCTTCCTTGACCAGCGCTTCCAGGACGCCGAGGAAAAGTTCATGGAAGTGATGTATGGGACGAAGAAGGTGAGGGTGGAATCCTCAGCACCCCCAAGTCACCATTAAATTGGTCATAGTTCGTTTTTTAAGCAATGTCCCCATCATGTTACATCGAAAAAAACAGGGACACGGGGCAGATTTTGGGGTGGCAGCACCAGTGTGGGGGGTGTAGATGTGGACACCATCTCCTGGCAGGGCAAGGGGGTGGGAAGGTGGGAGGTTTTGGCTGTGTCACACTGACCAACCACCTCTTGTCCCCTGCAGACCTGCCTCCCACGCTGGAAGTTTTGCATCAGTGACACGGACAACAACCTGGGCTTTGCCCTGGGGGCCATGTTTGTCAAGGCCACCTTTGCCGAGGACAGCAAGCAGGTGGTATGTGCCCCAAGCAAGCAGGCTGTGAGCCACCATGGTGGTGCTGCAACCTATGTTTCTCTACCCACCTTGTGTCCACTTCATGGTGTCACCTCGGTGTCCCGGCCCCTTCCTTCCCATTGGTGTGAAGAGTCCTTGGCCTCTCTGGGTGGGAAGCCGTTTCTCCAGACTGATGTTGTCCCACCTTGTTTTGTCTAGGCAGAGGAGATGATTGCAGAGATTAAAACAGCCTTTGAAGAAAGCCTGGAGACCCTGCAGTGGATGGATGAAGAGACGAGGAAATCGGCCAAAGAGAAGGTGAGGAGCTGGTAGCAGCACTGGGGTGAGGAGAGGATGATGATGGAGGGTGGTGGGGCTGGGTAGGTCTGTCCTTCCATCACCAAAAGCACATTAGTCCCTGTCACCCCCCAGGCAGATGCCATCTACAACATGATCGGCTACCCCAAGTTCATCATGGACCCCAAGGAGCTGGATAAAGTCTTCAATGATGTGAGTTGGTCAGATACGTCCTCTGAGTCTCATCCCACACATGCTAGTGGGGGGGAAAAGTGATAGTAATGGGCACCTCAGAGCAGCCCTGGTTTCCTCCAGAAGGGTCTCACTGATGTTTTTGACCCCTCTCTGAGGGCTCACTGGAGACCTGTGTGTCATTTCACGTTGCCCAGGGAGGAGGTTGAGGCCCCATCCCTGGAGACATCCCAGGTGGGGCTTAAGGAAGCTCTGAGCACCCTGCTGTAGTTGCAGATGTCCCTGCTCTCACCAGGAGATGAGCTCTGGAGCTCCCTTCCCACCCAGACATCTCTCTGAGTCTGATTGCTGGGGTGGCTGGGGCTCTGGGGATCTCTGCTTGGGAAGAGGAGGAGCTGTTTTCCATAATGGTGATTCACTGCCCTCTGGAGACTGCAGATGTTGGAGAGAAGGAGGAACAAAAGCAGTCGTAACTCGGCTGGCTCCAGAGGCACAAACGTGACTGTGGAGGGAGAAGCAGTGGCCGGGTGATCACCCCATGTGCCACTCTCCATGTGCCACTCACACCTTGCTCTCTTGCAGTACGAGGCCGTGCCTGACCTCTACTTTGAGAACGTCATGCAGTTCTACAACTTCTCAGCCAGGGTCACCGCCGACCAGCTCCGGAAACCGCCGAACCGGGACCAGTAAGTCCTCTCTGCTCTGCCTCTCTGTGCACTGGGAGTATCACAGTTATCCGAAGCACTGGGACGTGGTGTCCACCAGACCATGCCCTGTTGAGGGAGTTAAATTCAGGCTGATGGCTTCCCATCAGGATCAGCAGCTGGTGTTGGAGTGAAACCCCGGCGATGGGTTTGTGCTGCTGCACTGGCAGTGTCTGTGTCCCCACAGGTGGAGCATGACGCCTCCGACGGTCAACGCCTACTACTCTCCCACCAAGAACGAGATCGTCTTCCCCGCCGGCATCCTCCAGGCCCCTTTTTACACCCGTGCATCACCCAAGTAAGAGCCACGGGGAGGCTGGGATTCCCAAATTTCCATCCCCTGAAATTTGAGGCTGAATTTCAGGGCTGGTTAAATCTCAACGTCGCCTTCCCGCAGGTCGCTGAACTTTGGTGGGATCGGTGTGGTGGTGGGGCATGAGTTGACTCACGCCTTCGATGACCAAGGTATGGCCAGGGCTAGGTGGGTGGGCTGCAGGAGGGGGGTGTGACGGGGGGGGGTGACGACAGCCCCGCTCTGTTTTCGGCAGGCAGGGAATACGACAAGGACGGCAACCTGCGTCCCTGGTGGAAGAACTCCTCGGTGGAGGCCTTCAAGAGGCAGACAGAGTGCATGGTGGAGCAGTACGGCAACTACACCATCAACGGCGAGGCCGTCAACGGCAAGCACACCCTGGGGGAGAACATTGCTGACAACGGGGGCCTCAAAGCTGCCTACCGGGTAGGGCTGGGTTGATGCGGCGGGTGGCACGGCGTGGTGTGGTCAGCGTTGTCCTCTGAGCCTGCTGTGCTCCCTGGTCTCCAGGCCTATCAAAACTGGCTGAAAAAGAACGGGGATGAGGAAACGCTGCCGACCCTCGGCCTCACCAACCACCAACTCTTCTTTGTTGGCTTTGCCCAGGTAGGTCGCTTGGTGGTGGGCAGCGAGGATGGATGCTCAGAGGGGGTGGATCCACCAGATAGTGCTGGGAGGGTGTGATGGCAAACCTGAGACCTCCAGAGATGCCAGGGGGGAGGACGAAGAGGCAGGTTGCGGTGTGAAAAAGGCAGAGCTCAAGCTGTGTTGGTGCCCAACACGGGGGTGGGGAGGACCCGTGTGCCATGCGGTCGTGGGTACCAGCGCTGTCGCCCTCTGCTGGCAGGTGTGGTGCTCGGTCCGCACTCCGGAGAGCTCGCACGAGGGGCTCATCACCGACCCCCACAGCCCCTCGCGTTTCCGCGTCATCGGCACCGTCTCCAACTCCCGGGAGTTCGCGGAGCATTTCTCCTGCCCCCTCGGCTCCCCCATGAACCCCCCCAAGAAGTGTGAAGTCTGGTGATGGGGTCGGGGCGGGACGGGAGCTCCGGAGGGAAGCGGCTGCCGGTTGCTCCGTCCTTTGCCAACGGCGGAATTTCCACCCCCCCCGGGTTCCTTCCGAGGCTCCAACCAACTTCTCGGCTCTGGGTGGCAGCGACGCCTCCCGGCGCCGTCCGAGGTTCGATCCACTGTGAAAACTCCTCGTCCCCTTGCTCAGTTGCAGAGTGACTTCGATTTCAGGAGTCTCTTTTATTTTCAAAGGGTTGGTTTTTTTTGGTTTATTCCTCATTTTCCACTACCCCCGGGCCCCGTGGTGAGGCGCTGCCCCCTG